>VZRH01006634.1:774071-796003 GCA_013397555.1 Urocynchramus pylzowi | reverse complement strand
CGCCGCTCGGAGCCCGGCCCGGCCCCGGGAGCGCGACAATCGCCTGGCACGGGATAAAGTTATCCCGGAATAAGGCTGCACGCATGTGCGTCACCCCGGATGTGAACATGCCGGCCCGGCTCCCCGCTAGCTCGCTCCGCCTGGCTCNNNNGGGCCCCGGGAGCGATGGATTTTCGTGGGAAGAAGTACGAGCGCGGCAGTAACTGGTCGGACCCCGAGGTGGTGGAGCTGCTGCAGCTCTGGGCTGACGAGTCGGTGCAGATAGAGCTGGAGAGCTGCTTGCGCAACCAGCACGTCTTCAACCGCATCGCCGAGGTGCTGCGGGAGAAGGGCATCCACCGGACGGGAGACCAGTGCCGGGAGAAGATCAAGAAGATGAAGCTGGAGTACCGGCGGATCAAGGACAATAGCAAGGCCCCGCGGGGCGGGCGGACGTGGAAGTTCTACGAGGTGATGGACCGGGTGCTGACCAGCCGGCCGGCCCTGGCCTATGGCTCCCTGAGCGGCAGCATGATGGCTCAGCAGGTGCTGCAGGGCAGCATGGTGGAGAGCTACCACCACCAGTTCACCTCCTCCGCCCTGCCCTTTGGACACTCCCAGCACCCTGAGCTGATGGAAATCAAATGTGAGGAGGTCAACTCTGATGACCACAGCTTGACCCCAGAACCCCCACAAGCCATGTCTTACCAGCAGGGCTCCCCTGAAGAACAGGAGATGGAGAGAGCTTTCTTGGAGAGGGCCCAAAACGACTCTCCCATCTCCAGGGTGGAGATTCCCATTGAAACCAGTGTTTCACCTTCAGGTAGGGATAGCCTTTTACATTCCAGCATAAGGTTTCTGCCCATTTTCCCAGAAAGAGAAGATTATTTCTGGTGCAGAGATAGACACCTGGTTTTCTCAATGACATTTGGATCCTTGTTTTTCCACATCCCAGAAAGCTTTAAAGTAGAAGGCTGATATCTGAATTTATGGTGTTTTGGTCATTCCCAAAATGTAGGTATCTCACTGCAGGTAAATATAATCTAGAATTACTGAGTTAGGTGAAATACCGTGTATGAAATCCAAAGAGCTCCATAAGCTGGGCTAGTTAGATTTCTGCATATAATGCTGACAGTAAAAAAACCCATTTACGTGCTTATTTGGTATCACTTGAACATAACCAGTGCTGTCTGCTGTCCTCATGCTGAATTGTATCATGACACCCTCTTCTGCCATGGCTGCACTGTAAACCTGCAGGTAAACTGTCCTTGCATTGTTTTAAAATATGTTCCAGATCTAATATTCTAGCCCACTCAACAGTGAAGAATACTTGGGAATAATCATTGACTGACTTTCTAAGCTATTCAGTGGGACTTGCAAAGATGTTTTTGAAAGTCACTGGCAGAAACAGTGTATTTGTTTACAGGAGATGAGTGAAATTCCTGCACTGAAAATGCAGTTGGCATTGCTTAGCTACTGGGAAGTCTACAGTCTGGGAGTACTGGGGATTTCAAACCAGTCTGGGATAGGCTGATGGAAGACCATGAATTGTTGGAGAAGAAGAGATGATAACAAATGTGAGGGTAATGTCTGAGGTCAGGAAGAAATGGTATGTCCTCTTGGCTGTGGTGCTTGCATAGTTAGCCTAGTGGAGGGAACTGGTGATCATTCAGGTTTATACAGAGACCATGTAAGGGGCTGGGGCTGGCAGCATCATGGTGTGCCCAAGGTGTGATGTTAAAAACAAATTAAAAAAACTGTTTGCAAACCTCAAGATGTACCTGACAGGTCTTACTTTGTTCATTCTATAAACTCTATGGTAGATAAAAGGGTGTTCCTACGACAGGCAGGAGAAGGAAGCAAGGCATGCCCATGCCACTTTGCTTGCTGCACTTGTTCTTCTTTGCTTTTGTGTATTCTCAGGTTTCAGTGAGCCAAACATGGCAAACTCATCACGGATCCAGAATGTTGTTCCCCGGCCTGGCTTCTCTGCCTTGCATCGGCTGAGGAAAAAGCGGAAAGGCCAGCGCATGAGGGACCCGCTGGACGATCTCCTGCTGAAGACTCTGACGTCTCAGCGGGCCATGGAGGAGCGCTTCTTGCAGATGGAAGAGCGCCGCTTTCAGCGAGATTTGGACGTGGAGGAGCGTCGCATGCAACTGGAGCAGCGCCGCTTTGAGCTGGAGCGGGAGCATGAGTTTCGCATGTTCAATGTCTTTGCTCAGATGCTCAGCATCCTAAAGCAGAGCCATAGCAGCTCCTCCTCCTCCTCTGGTGCCGTGCCTCAGGGTTTGGACTTCAGCCAGGCACTGTCCGAAATTGAGGGAGTGGGAGGAAGAGGGAGCAACCTGCAAGAGATGAGGGTTCGGCCGCTTGCCAAGAGGAGGGTTGACATGCACAGCTTCTGCAACCCCAATGGCTTCCAGAGAAGCCCCTACCTCTCTGCTCGTGGCAACTTGGCCAGCGTTTTTCAGGGCTCCACTGAGGAAGGGTACAAAGCCTATCATGCTGACAAGTATGATGAAGACAAGAACCCCAATGTGAGTAAGAACCTCAAAGTGTTTTCCTGGCTTCCTTGCTAGGAAAAAAAAGTTTCTTAGAGGTTTGCTGGCAGATGTGCTAAAAGTGTGGGGGTTTTTTGATCTCAGTAATACAAGGTGAGTAAAACTGCTTGTTTGAGGAAAAGAAATTAAAGGTAGCTTTGTAGATTATCTAGATACCGAGGATGAATGCTATGTTCAGCTCAGGTTTGCATGGTCTGATTTTTTAATCAGGGTAGTAATAGCAGTAGAAGACCTTGAAAGATGTAAGAAATCTGGAGGAACAGAGCTCATGTTCCTCCTTCCACCTCATGGCCTCTATTGCCCACTGAGGACCATCTCTGATGATCTGATTATATCTAATTATTGCAGGTGATGGTTGCAGGAAGTAGAACTACTCAGTAGTAGCCTTTTTTTTTTTTTTAATTACTGTTAATAACACTCAACACTTTTCTGCCCGTTTACACTCAGCTTCTCAGTTTTAAGTAGCTCGTCATAGCCCTCTTGTGGCACAAAGGCTGTGTTAATAGTTCATGGCAAATTATTACTGAGTAACAAGTATAGTAAATATAAATAATTTATATGTGTATTACTTTAATTAGATCCTTCTTTCACATACTGAACTAACTACTTGAAATTTTAAAAATATTTTATTATTAGCCCTGACTTTAGTTGCCCTGTGTTGTGGGGCTGAAAACTAGATTGTTAAATTAGAGACACACAGGGAAGTTTTTATTTACAAAGTGTATTATGAGGTACAGGATTCTGCTTCTACTAACTGTTGTCTATGTAGGAGGTAGGTTTTTTAAACAAATACCTAAAATTAGACTTGTACTTCAATAACATCAGAAGTGTATAGTTGTTTCAATTTTCTTTAACATTTTAAAATTTTATTTACCCAAACTCTTCCAATAATGAGAATGTACTAGTAGATTTGAACTCTTTGGGATCTAATGCCATACTATATATGGCCAAATCATAAACCTGGAACTGTAGGGTCATCTCTCCAGAGGGGAAAATTCAGTATTTTAACTACTTACCATGACTACATGTTTATATGGTTTTTGAGCAAATCAGTAGAGTAGAATAGTAATTAATGTAAACAAATGCTTTTAAGATAAAGAAACATATCCAAAACCTTGTTTAAAACTGCTGTTGAAGGGTAACCTTGTTTTTTTTCAGAGTTGTTTTTGGGTTTCTTTTGTTAGTTACATATAATAGTGAGTGAATTCAACATTAAGTTAAACATGTTCTGTAAAGTATAAACTATTAGTACATGTCCATTTACAAACAGTTTATTATTATTGACTAAGAAGCCAAGTGCTTGGGATATATATGGAAATGTACACACATAGATGTGTGTCTTGAGTTATATACGGTGAAGTTTATGTGAACTGTGTTTTGACTTTTCCTTGGTAAGCTTTTTTTGGAGGCAATTTGGGGAACTGATAGCTAAGGTGATGTACTCACATGTTTTATGTGTCTATAAACAATACTGTTTCTTTTTCTAGGGTATAATAAACTTCGGCACCAGTGAGAACAAGCTCTGCTTTGACCTGATGTCCAAGCGGGTAAGTTCCATTCCAAAATAAAACACTGAATTTGCTGTGCAGTCCCTCTTCCATTTTCCTAGAGTTACTGCTGTTACTCAGGTTTCTCTGGTGAAGTTTTTCATTGTGGATTTTAAATTTATTGGAAATCACTTTTGAATACAACTACTTGTACATTTATTTATTTTATTTTTCCAGGAGGAAAGGAACATGGGTGTTTTTCTCTTCCTCTTCATGATGGGTTTCCTTCTGGGGATGTACTTATTTTAGAAAACTAGATGAAAATAAGATTAATTTTATTTTCCCCTGCTTACAGTAGATGATTTGATACAGATGTTTTGAAATTAGTTTTGAACTCTATTTAATTTTGAGTATCTTTACACCATTATAAAGTCACACAACTTGGACATCTGGTTCTGAACTCACGTGAAATGTGCAAGTGTGGCAGCAGTGAAAAAATCAGAGTGGGTCAGCTGCTACCTGCTGGCTTTGCACCAGGCAAAGGAGTGGAACACATAGCAGAACTGAAAAAGTAGAAAAAGTCAAAAGGAAACAACAGAACTATGCTGTAGAGGAATGCTTCTAGATTTCTATTAAAATCACTGCCCAGATGGCAGGCAGCCTTTGAGGTGGACAGGTAGCACTTTTTCCTACCTGTGGTTGTGTGCGGGGAGGGAAGGTGCCTCAGGGTTGGACAGTCAGTCCCTGCAGTTTGAAGTTCATGGTTGCTCCCATTCCACCACTTCCCACCCTCAAAATGTTCCCTGTTTTATTTCTGCCTGCTGCTCCACTGGCTTGGGGGATGCAACCCCACCACTCTGCCTTCCAGCTAAAAGAACAGGTAAGGCAGAGCTGCTGCCTGGACAGAAAGGTGTCTTCTAGGCTGGGTAGGTGGTGCCTTCCTTCCTTCACTGTCCTTTCCCCTTTAAACTAACAGCACTGCAGTAAGTAGTGCAGAGGGAGACAGTAGTCAGCTGCGTCTTAATTAGCCCTTCCATGAAAGTGAGTTGAGACTTTGTCAGGTACAGTGGTCATGCTTGTGGCAGCAAGCAGAACAAAGATGTTGTTGCCAGCTTCTCAGTCCTTGCAGCCTTGAGTAACAGTATAGATTCACTGAAGCTGGTGCAGCATCAGCTGGGATTGTAGGCTAATATTTTTTTGCTAATTGAGATTAAAAATACTAACTGCTGCCACCGAATAATGTATCCAGTTTCTGTTTTCAACTTCTGAGAAGTTCAATTAGAGAACACTTAACACGTTATTTCTAGGGCTCCTCCTCTTATTAATTCATAGTCATTTTTGGCCAAGTCTGCTGGTTGCTTGGTGTTTCATTCTCTAGGTAAGTTTAGGAGAGAGATGTAAGGAGGCACAGTTCTTGGAGCTACACAGACTCCAAGAACATCTACAGCTGAATGAACTTTAATCCTATACTATCAGGTTGTAATTCTGCATGAGATAAGGACGTTGCCTTTAAACTCCAGAGCTTGGCACCAGTTATTAAAACACCTACAGGAAATGTTAAGGTTTTGTTATCACGCGTGAAACTTTCACGCTGCATGTGGAATTTCTCTCCTCCTTTGCACTATCACTTACTTGTGTCACCCCCACCTTTACTCATAGATTTGGTTGCCATTAAATATTTGGAAGGGCATTGTATATAGTACTCATTTGTTGCCTTTTTGTTTATCTAAAATATTGTCTCAGCCTGTATCAATGCTGTGCTTTCCCTTGCAGCTTCACAGAACTGGATTATGTGAAACCCTGATACTTACAACCTTGAAAATATTTAGGCAAAAGCAGTGTGCACACTTTATCTAATTATAAATATTAAAAAGGACCTCCACAGTTCAGGTCAATCTGTCTTTGAGATTGGAATGAACTTATAAGCAACAAAGTACCTGCCCTGGGAAATAATTATTAGGAAGATAATTTCAATTTTCTCATGTCTTTTGAGAGCTCCTGTTACACTTCAACATTTACCAAACTGATCAGAAAAATAAATCTGAAGAAGCTGCCATAACTTTGAACTTAGACATAAATGAAACCTGTAATTCATTAAAAAATTAATGGATTGAAAATTTATTAAGGAAAATGCATATCTGACTCTGATTCAAATCTCTTTCTAACTCTTTTGGACAGTCTGGATCTGAGCTTTCACAATTGGGACTTATTTTTCCAGCCAAAAGCTGTTGTCTTCAGAGCTTGGGCAAAACACTCTTGGGTTTGCTTCATTTGCTGAGAAAGTCTTTTGCAGACGCCTTGGTTATGGGCATCGTATGTTGCCTGTTCTGCATCCTTTTTGTAGATTTCTGTGCAGTGAAGTGTTGGCTGCAATAACTTAGCAGAAGCCCGTAGTTCATACAGCCTGAAGGTATCACAGATCAGTTTGCTGGTCCTTGCTTCTCCAAGCTGCATTAATTTTGATGGTCAGCAGCTTTCCCAATCCAGTTTTACAACTGTTGAAGTCGCACAAGTGTCTGTGCAGGTGTGTGCCAGTGCAAGGATCCTATCTATCTCCGTACTTCCCTTATCGGTAACTGGGCTTTTAATGATTCTTCTCATTTTTCCCAGTTGACACAGGCTGATATGAATCTGATGGACCCTTCACTGCTTCAGTATCCTGACTGGAAAGGACATCTGTTGTAAGTCTTTTCTGTAACGCTTCTCTTTTTGACTACTTGTTTAATAAACAGAATGATGAATACAAACCTCTTCTGCTACATTCTCTAGTTAAAATATTTCTAGGTCACTTAAATAATCTTTTTCTTTGCAAAACTTTACTTTAGCTGTCCTACCAGCTCATCCAGTTAAAAATCTTTTATGTGAGAGAAGATGCAAACTCTTTCTAAAGCAGAGTTTTAAAAGCACTTGTATACACTAACAAATTGGGTAACTCCAAACAATTCTTTGAAACATAGTGAACACTTGGGGTTGTTAATCCTTCTTTTCTGTGCCGGATTAAAGCTCATCAGAAATGCATGCACCATTATAGACATTATCCGCAGCACCTCTGCTGGGAGTGAAAATCATGTCTGTTCCATGGGCCAGAGCTATCCTGCTTTCTAGCTGTTTTCACTAGTCTGTACTGTCCCTGACTTGACTTTCCTAAGATGTGAACCTCGTTTGGAGGTTCTCTCCAGCCTCTTGGAGAGCATTTAAATCAGTATTTGCTTTTGTGTATTTTTCAGTTTACGGGAAGAAGTGGCTCGATTTTTGACCTATTACTGCAAGGCCCCTGCACCTCTCAAAGCAGAGAATGTAGGTAACCCAGTGTCCATTGGTGTCTGTTTTAATGTATTGCCATTTGTTGGGAAAAGGTTTCAAATTCTGTTTTTTTAAACAAATTATTTGGTAAGAATGTAAGCTGTTATCATGCAAATGAGATTGATTCTTCATTTCAGTAGCTTTTGATGCACATTTCCACCAGAACACTTCAGGCCCACTGTATATTTGCCTCATGTTTCACTTCTGTGTGCCACTTCCTCCTGCTGTTACTCTCAATGGGGCTTTTTGATCTCCCTATTTAGCTCAGGGACCTACTATGTCTGTATCCCTCAGCCTTGACAAAGAGTGCCCGCTGTTTCAGTTGAGTTCCATGTCATCGCATTCCTCTGTTATACCTCAAGACAAAGATTTGTAATTGAGCCAAGAGTTAGTTTTAGCCTGTAAAATTTATGGCAATGTTGCTAGAAAGACATCAGGACCTGAGTCTGTGCAGGACTTGCTGACTTGAGAGAGATACAGGCTGGATGCTGGGGCCTGTGGAGGTCAGGAGCTCCTGTCTCTGCTGAGTGCTGAAGGCAGCAGGAGCTGGTACAGCCATTGCTTTTCTGGCTGCAGTAATTCAACAGAACCCCACACTTCATGTGAACTGAGGTTACCACTAAGCAGTTTGCTGATCACTGCCTCTTCAAGGCACCAGATTCTTCCTGTTACTTGGAATGGAACTCATGGTACCTGTGAGCATTTGTCCTGTAGAAGCAGGAGTCAAACCTGCTTCTGTACAAGACAGTACTTTCCACTTTCGCACAAATTTGGCAGGAGGTCAGAACTGCTGTTACCATGAAAAAATTGTAACACATATTAACTGTTGAAAAGTATTTTGATTTATTAGCATTTCAGAGCTTCTCCCCAACTTTTTCTCTACTTTAAGCCTATTCTTTTTCTAAATTGCTTATTAGAATGAAAAATGGCACTAGAACAAAGTGTCTGTGAAAGAACAGGATTAAAGTTATTCTGGTAGAAGTGGGATTTTGGCAGGAAAATTCTAATGGAGAATTAGGGAGAAAATTTATTTCAGTGATATTGTTAGTGATATTGCTTTATAGCATTGACTTTCTATGTATGGACTCATCACTAGAATTTCTCTTTCTTCTGTAGGTGATTGTTTTAAATGGTTGTGGCTCTTTATTTTCTGCATTAGCTACAGTCCTTTGTGATCCAGGAGGTAAGTGGACGGTTGGAACATAGTTTTGTTTTGGTTTTTTTCCTGCTGGGAAATAATGTTACTTTGTTTAAATAATATTAGGCAGAAGTGAATTAGTGTAATTGGCATTGGCCTGCTGCAAAGTCCTTGTTTCCTGCAAAGTTGTGATGTGAAATTCTTCATTTCCATGGTCCACAGATGTCATGCACTCACACTTGGTGCCTGCCCTGTCTGCCTTCACTGTTTTTGTGGTGCCCTGATTTAGTTTGCCAGACTAGACATGGGCTATACTCATGGTTACCTGGGCTCTTGTAGAAGATTAAAGAATTAATGTAAAAATAAAGTGAAGAAAGAGGCAGTAGAATTGCAGTGTTTCCAAGGGACAGAGCTGTAAAAATGCTTTCATATTTAGCTAAAGCACATTGGGAGAGAAGACTGTGACCTGTTGATAACTAATTTTGTTTTCTTGGTTCCAGAAGCTATTCTGATTGCTACTCCCTTTTATGGTGGTATTACCCAGAGTGTCTTCCTCTATGGCAATGTCAAGCTGGTGTATGTCTATTTAGACAGTAAGGTAAGATCTGAGAGAAGGGAATAACAACCTCTGTAGTTAAACTGGAAAGCTGAGCTTTGGGAACATCTGCAAGCAGTTCTCAGAACAAGGGTACACTACAGCCAGTGGACATATACACAGTTTATTGCTGATAAAATGGGGGGCTGGTTTACAAGAAAGCCACTTGAGACCATGAATCTGTATTCCAGTTTTGTCCTTTCTTGTATCTTACTCCCAGTAAAAATCCTTAAAAGGAAAAGAATTACCATTTTGAACCTTGGAGAGAGAAGTTAAGTTGTGTCCTACTGAAGGTGGCCCCCGGGTGGAAGAGCAGATGGAGATCTTGCATTGCTTTAATTATTCAAGGATAGCAAGGAAATTCTGGTTTTGGCCAGCCTATGATGGACTTTTCTTTGATTTTACTTACTGATTTATTTATTCTCTCTGTAGTATAAAAGGATAAGAAGATGGTTGCTAGGTCATTATTGTTGGGGGTTTATTTTCTTTCAGGGAACATTTCTCAGTGGATTAGCTCAAGGCAGTCTCTATTGAAACAACTTTGCCTTTTTAATCTTTTTTATGTCTTTCAGATTACTGGAACAAATACTCGGCCTTTTCAGCTTACAGTGGAAAAACTGGAAAAAGCCTTGCAGGATGCCCGGGCAGAGGTGAATTTATCTGAGCTTCACATTGCCACCTAAATTTACAATATATTGGAGATGTCACATCCCAGAAGTGGCCTAAAGATCAAAGCATTTTCAAAACCTAGCAACTGGCTTTCTGGTTGTCTTTGTAGACCATTTGAGATGACAGCTTACAAACTCAGGTGCACTTCTAGGGGGAATCCCTCAGTGTTGTGTCTGTTCAGTTTTGGTCACAGCACAAAAGGATAAACCAGACAATTCACAAAGCACTGGAACCCATTCATATAACCAAAAACAATGTACTTGGTTATGCACTAAAGTTTGGAACTACCCAGGATTTCCCCCTCAGAAAGGCCAGCTGAGTTACCTGAAAACTGACTGCTCTACACAGCAGATGAATACACTAAGAATGCTGAGAGTTTTTGCAGGAGGGAACTCTAGAGGATAAAATGCAAGTGAATATCACTTTTCTGAAGAGTTAGTCTGTAAGTTTGGCCTTCTCCTAAATCCCATATATGTTTAGCTGCATCTTTGAATTGTTACCAGCTCTGACATCTCCAGCCATGTGTGCTCTAAATGAGTACACTTTGCATCCATCTAATTCAAATTCTCATCTTTCTTGCCACTTTCATGGGCAGTCTTCAGTAATTTATTATTTCCCAATACTAATGCAGCTCAGAAAAAGTACTTCCATACTGAGAGCATGTGAGACCATCTTTCTCATTAATTGGTTGACCAGATGGCAACCAATTGCTTGGTGGTGGCAATTCCCTCTTTTCAAAATCATAGATTAGCTCTATAATATTTTGTTCATTTCACTTTGCAAATGATTTAATTATTAAAAAAAAAAATCCTAATTTCTGGCTGAAAGTCATTTCATGCACATGTAACTTCTGAGGTGAAAAGTCATGGTGGATTCAGAGGAATCCTGTGTCAACTCAAGTGAGGGACTGCTCAAGTAGAGGAACTGAAAATTTCTCCCATGATAGGCACTCTCTTAATACTATGGTATTTGTATTCTGCAGGGTGTCTCTGTAAGGGCCTTAATTCTTCTGAATCCCCAAAATCCCCTTGGGGACATCTACTCCTTGTCAGAGCTACGGGATTACCTGGAATTTGCTAAAAGGTATGTCACTTTGGAAGGCTGAGGTATCCTGAGTCAGATACAGCTTTCAGAATCTGGTGGACTATTTGCAGTCCCTGAATTTATCTGTGAATATCTTTTAAGCCTGTTCTTCACACACATTGGTGGACTTGAGAAAGGAGAGGGGAGTGCTGGGATCGTGGACCCTGCAGTCATCTGGGGTGGCAAAGCAACTTGCATCAAGGAATGCAAGTCTTATTTTTCAGTAATCTGAGGAAACACTATGGCACTGGGCTTCCCTGGTAGGAAGCTGAATTTTTTTCTCTCAGTTTCTCTGTATCTGTAAAGACAAAGAAGTTTATGAATATGAGTTCCCAGTTTCATCATGGATCATAATGCTCTTTGACATCCAGATTCTGTGAGATGCTGAGTGGATGGGTCGTCCATATAGGAATTAATTTTTATGTTGGCAATGATAGGATCTTGTTACATGGTTACAGTGGGTGACATTTAAGTGGATATACCTCAAATCGTTTCAATGTACACAAAATAGATCTAAGTTGAGAAAAGTTGCTTTATTTCTGCAAAATTTGGCATCCCCTCTTATTTGTATAAAGCAAGTATTTGGAGTTCTGAATTTATCTCTGTTAAACCAGAAGCAGCCTTCTTTTGTAATCTCCATTTTGTCCTTTTGCAGGCATGAATTGCATGTGATAGTAGATGAGATCTACATGCTGTCAGTTTTTGATGAATCAGCCACGTTTCACAGTGTCCTAGGCATGGACAGGTAAAAGCAGCTCCTACTTCCCTGGCCATCTTCCAGTGACAGTTCAACATGATGCCATTGCTGAGAACTTGTGACTGGAAGTTAAGTCATGAGCTAGTAAATTCTGAATCCACCTTACATTGATTTATGCCCTTTTTTTTTTTTTTTTTTTTGTTAATTTCTGAATGGCAAATGCATTTTGTCAGATACAATCTAGCAAGTAAAAAATGGTAGCTAGCTTTTTATTTTGGTATACTTCTCAATGTGTGCATCAGTATTTGATTATGACAGTCCCCAAAACTGAAAAGAGATTTTTCTTTTGTTGAAGGTGATGCTCTTCTTTTTACCTAAACATCTTTTTCCCATGTCTCTGTTGATGCTTGTAATGACTTTCAATTGGTGTCTACTTCCTAATTTTCCATAAAGTAGTCCCAGATCACAGTAGTATTACAGACTGGATAATGGCTTTTATTAGGTATTGTTTTAATGAGATGAAAAACTTCTAAAATATTTTTTAAAATATGATGTGTTGTTGAGTTGGTTTGTTTGGTTTTTTTTTAATTTCTAGTCTTCACCAGTGGTGCTGGCTATCTTTTTGTGCTCAGTTGCAAGGAAATATACTCGGTTAAGTGTTAGCTCAGTCTTGCTACGCTTAGATGTAAAAGAAAATCACTTTTGATTTTTGGCAAAATACATTGGCAGAAGCCTGATTTCTAGCATTAAATGTATGAGTTTCAGGAAATCTGCATGTAAAATGTAGCACTTGTATGCCTCTGTGTCTTTGAAATATTTAAAAATTCTGTCTAAAGCTACTTCCAAGGGGTTCCTAGCTTCTAAAGTTAGGCCACATTTGAATTTTCCCTGCTTGACTGCTGTTCAGTGGTGCACTGTCTGTCATTGTGTAATGCTGCCTCTCTGTTTCTGCAATGCTGCACTGGTGATCCAAAAGCTTCAGCACCTATGACACTAACTGCCCATCTGCATCCTTCTACATACAGATTGCCTGATCCACAGCGGACTCACGTGATGTGGGGCATAACCAAGGTGAGTGATGGTTGTTATCATGCTGTGCCTCTGTGGCTGGTAGGTTTTGGTCTGGGCTCCTCGGGTTCCTCATGCTGGAAAGATCAAGTTAGTAGTAATAAGATCCCAGTTGTTCAGTGTAATAAAGAAGTCTCTGTGTCTTTTGCAGGATTTTGCTGTTTCTGGGATTCGTTTTGGTACTTTATATACAGAGAACCAAGATGTTGCTAATGCAGTGGCTTCTTTGTGTTATTTCCATGGGGTTTGTGGACCTGTCCAGCACAAGGTTGCACAGCTGCTTAGAGACAGAGGTGAGTCAGTAGTTCCATGTACAGTCCTCTGTACATGTGTATCTTAGTGCCTGGAAGATCTCCCTCCTCTTATGTTCCCCAGTGGTCTTCTCTCTGTACACCTTAATTGACAGTCTTCCATTACCCTCAAGCTGCCCATGCAGCACAAGGCTGACAGCTCTGCAGAAAAGGACCATTTCTGCAGAGCTCCTGATCAGCAGAGTTAGAGGAGCAGCTTGGAAGAAGCATGGTAACTATTTATACAGAAATTGCCAGTATTATCTAGAACCAGATGAGCAGAAACAAAGAATACAGGCATGTAGAACAAGGGAAATGGAAGTAGGCTTCAAACTCTGCCCAGGGTGGAATGCTAACAGTCCATGATGACTAAGAACTATAAATGTAGGGAAACTTCCTCAGGAAGGTCAAGGAGATACTCTTCTGCACAGACATGAAACTGCAAAATACTTTTTGGCTGTCTTTTTGTTATTTGAGGAAATAGAAAACAAAAGAAGGAGGTGAAGTGTGAAGCAGAAAACGACACTGAGTGTTTTGGAAGCTTGAACAGATCTGAATACTTCCTCAGTTCGTGATTCTTTTCTTTATCTTCTTCTTCTGGTCAGACTGGATCAACCAGGTGTACCTGAGGGCCAACCATGCCCGCCTAAAAGCTGCCCATACGTATGTGACAGATGAGCTGAAGACACTTGGGGTTCCTTTTCTCAACCGCAACGCAGGCTTCTTTGTCTGGATTGATTTCCGAAAGGTTGGTAGTTTTAGGAAGTGAGGCTTTCCCTGGGGTGAGGGCAGTAGTGCAACTGCATCTAGATGAAAGGTTAATATTGTGACAAGCATTTTGTTACAACAAATCTGTCCTCTGATGAGGAGAGGGAAGGACTGCCAGATGTTTCAGTCTGTTCTTTTCCTTTCTTCAATCGGTGAACTTCCCTCCTTGCAGGAATCTTACTACTCTCAAGCCACTTCCCTCCCCATTTCTTCCTTTGTATCACAACTGCTGTACTTCAGAGGTAAAAGGTGTCTCCCTTGGCCTTTGCAGACCTTGTGGGAATCACAAATTCATGAGGATCTCAGTGATGTAGTCTATATGGTACTAACCTCTGGCCCTTCTGATGACTCTCCTAGTACCTTAAGACAGGCACATTTGAGGAGGAGTTGCTGCTCTGGAAGCGTTTTCTGGATAATAAGGTCCTCCTGTCCTGCGGAAAAGCCTTTGAATGCAGTGAACCTGGATGGTTCCGCATCATCTTTGCTGACAAGACCCACCGGCTGCAGTTAGGCGAGTAATGTTCTTTTTCCTCCCACCACAATTTCTGCAGCACTGCTCTCTTCTCTTCTTAATTCTAAACTTAGCCTTTATTATCCTCTCATCTTCTCTGTTTTTTTCTCCCTTTCTCCATTATCCTTTTCTGGATCTGATGGATTTGGAGACACTTGTGGCTTAAACTAATCCAGTAGCGTTTCTCCTTATACCACTGCAGGTATGCAACGGATATGCAAGGTTTTGGAAGAGCGTGAGCAGGAAATACTGGCTGAAGAAAAGGAGCAGCCTTGTCAATCAGATCAGGATGGCAAAGCAGATAGCACAGATGAAGTCATCTTTGTATCCCGCCACCAGGACCCTATCTGTGCCAGTAGCTCCAGCCTTGGTGACCTCATTGGCCTCCTGCAGCAACAGATGCGTTCATCTGACTGGCTACAGAAAAACACAGCTGAGCAATTTGCCCAGGAAAAGCCAGAGATCTATGATGTGTTCAGCAAACTGGTGGGGAAGCAATAGGGGTCAGTGTGCCTTCAGGGGCATTCCTGAGCAGTGACTGACCCTGGGCCCCTAACAACTCAGTAGTGACTTGCAGCAAATAATATATTTTCTGTATAGCGAGAAAATTACTTTGTAGGCCCCCTCCTCTCCCCCCTGTTTGAGATGTCTGATTTGTACTATATAGGTGTGTTTCCTTGGATTGGGGTGAGGGTAGGGAAGGGAGTGGGGGTGGGGGGGTGTCTTGTTTGCGTGCTGCTCTCTGTTCTGCAGCATCATTGTATTTTATATTTAATTTCTAATGAATATGCTCTTAACTCTCTTATAAGGTCCTGTGGTGTAATTTTTTATTCTTCTTCACACTTTCCAAAAAGAGACTCTAGACTGTTAAGTTTTGTGAAGTTTCCCTTTTCTTAAATGATGATCAGGTATAACTATTTGGGGGCCAGCTGTCTCAAAGAGGTGTTTTTGGGAGATAGAATCTACTGTCAGCCCTAACTTAGCCCTGACTAAGGTAAATAAACATGTGCATAGATTCATCTTCATGACTGAGGCTCTTAGGACCATAGTCATCTAGATGGAGTTCTATAAATCATTTTGTTTTGGGTTGGTTTCTAGTCTGACCTCAGATCAGACAGTATCCACTGCCCTTGGCCGGTGAAATGCCTGGTTTTGTTTCTATTCTTCTTTTTTGTATTCATATAAATAAACTGCATCGATTGGCCTCTTGGCAGAATGTCCAGAAAAGAGCTACAAATGGAGAGGCCATAGAAAGTAGATGTTCTTTTTGCATTTTTCTATTCCTGGAAGTCCATCCCTTGTGGTTAACAGCAACATATATTGGCAAAAGAGTTCAGGGAATGCTTCTGACACCATGTTAGGTGTACCTGCAGGTACAGCTGCTTCTGTCACTACCGCAGGCGTCCAAGGACGCACCCTCCACCATTATCATGATAATGGATGCAATTTTTTTTCTGTGTTTCTCAGTTTACAGGGTAATTTTTTTGACTAAATGGTATTTTTCTGTCTCCTTCTCTTTCCCATTTTAAGAAACTGTTTTCTGTATGCTGGTGGTAGAGTATTTCAACTGGAAGGCTTCTTTCACAGATAAAAAACTATTTAACTTCTGGTACTATAAAATTTAGGTATAAAGGAATTGGAGCTGGTTTTTCTGCATATGTATTAATCAAGAGTTGAAGGAAATTGCTCATGAAAACTGAATAGAAGTGCACCTTTCCCCTCCTCATAGGTTTTGGCAGATGGGCATGAGTGACAGAAGCACATCTGCATCATAAACCAAATTACAAAAGCATAGGCAACAAATAATCAATGCAACCACAGCTGGTTGTGGTGATGGTGGAGAACTGCTTGGACAGTGGGAAGGAAATCTGAGCAGTGGCTGAAGAGAAGATGGTGCTCTTTGTGACTGCTGTGAGCAGTAACCAGCTCCTCCTTCGGCCATGAGGCAAGGTTGGTGAGGTGACTGGTAAGATCAGTATAAGGGATCATTATAAACACAGTATTTGCTAACTAGCTTGGCATTTGTCCATGGACAATATTTCAAAGTCCACAAAGAAAATTATAGCAGAAGACAGGTCTCATTAATGGAATGGGAAGTGAGATGTACAGCCAAATTACAAATGGACCTCCTGATTTTCCCTCTCTTATTTATGTACCCCAAGGAGGACATGAGCAACAAAATTTTAGGGATCAAGCTCTTTGAAATCAAGAACCAGGTAAGACATTAGTTAAAGTGATATTTTAGATGATCCCTATAGCAAATTCAACCCTTTAATTACTCCTCATTTTCTTTTGTTGTTCTAGTCATTCTTTCTGTTGGAGTATATGAATATACAATAGTAACAATTTATGTAATATTTTTCACCCATATATATTTACTGTGCAGGAGGCAGGTTTATTGTACTGTCTCTGTGTGGATTCAGCTAATAAAGCACACCTCTGCAGGAAAGAGGGTGTGATGTGCTTTCAGAATCCTCACAGCTAATACAGTGTGGCCGACAGTCACATCTGAGCTTGCTGTAACTCAACAGAACACACACACACACACACACACACACACTTTGTTGCATGGACAATTTTCTATGTTTTTTTCAAGTTTACCACCTGCCTGAGGACCTCTCCACTGAGGAATGTTAGTTTGGTCACAGAAAATAAAAATTTAACTGGAAATAAGGCAAGAGAGAAACATGGTTGTGAGTCTGCTGTTGGGAAAAAAATGGGTTTTTTTGACTGTGCGAACCCAATACATTTTGTAAATGGCCTTAACTGGTTTACAAGAAGTGGTAAACGTGGAAAGTCCTGTGCATATATATATAGAAGTGAAATCAATTCCTATTTGCTTTAAGATTACCCCTAAGAGGAAAAACACAGGTTCTGCCTGTACAAATTCTTTGTTCTTTCTGCTACCTTCATGTTAGATGTTTTCTTTGCTTGATGTATCTCGTAGTTCTCATTAATGGCCTTTTCTTTTTCTATGTGGCAAATCTCTACAGCAAAAACAGAGAAAAGATTAAGGATTCTGCCATGCTGTCCCTGCCCTCACATTTTTTTGACCTGTTAGTCAAGTGATAGGCAGAGAGAGCAGCACTTCCAATGAAGTCAGTCAGATCTATGTTTTTAAAACTTCTGCATTTCATCTAAAACAGGAAATGCCATCAAAATGAGTATAACACTGTGCCTTCATTGCTTGTACTCATTGTAATCATACAAGATGATAAAATCCACTTTGCATACAATGTTTATGTTCCAGTTATCATTCGTTTTAGCACAGAAAGGATCCTAGATAGTTTAATGGTCCTTGTCATGTTCCAGTCACTCTCTCTGTCCCCCTCCTTCTCTGTCCCCCTCCTCTGCCCCCTTGCCCATTCTGTCTCTTTTCTCCAGAGAAGTATTCAATACTTTTAGGGTAGAGGTGAGAATTTCCTGTCCAGCACTGCTCTCTGTCATAGGAGCTTCCATAACATACATTTTAGGTATACACTTGACATTTCATGTTTGTGGGAAGGAAAAATCTGTAAATCTCCAAATTATTAACCTGTGTTACATTGCAGTTAAGCAAATAATATAAGTGGGGCCCATTCAAGATAAGTATTTATGAAAAATCGTGCATACTTACAGAAAGAATCTGTGAAAGTGAGTTTTTCCTTACAGAAATTTAATAGGTCCTAAGCAAAATATCTGTAAGGGAAAATATTCACTGATAACTTGAGAGTTTTCCACCTTAACTGAAGAAAGGCAGTTGCTCAAATGTACTGTGTGATAGACTATATTTTTTAAAAAATAAATGTTAATCCTTTAATTGTTGTCTTTCTCTCTTGGAACATCCAACAGGTCACACAGTTGGGCTGAATGCTGTGTTTCCCCCATCCCCATAATGACCCAGTTTCTTGAAACCTGCCTTGGGGTCAAATTATCATTTTTACTGACAATTTCTCTGCAGTCCTCCTCCAGTTACTTGGTTACAGAATCCCTCTGTTGCTCTCATCCTGCTGGCAGAGTGGTGGTTTCATTTCATCAGAGAGATGGTGGCACACAGAGGCTCTGTGATAAAAAACCTCTCATGGAAGAAGCTGTGTGAATTGCACCCCTGAAAATGTCTGCATCTGAAGTATCAGGCATATGAAATTGCTTTTGCACTTTTCATTACTTATGCAGCTATTTTTGTAAGATTGGCTGACCTAAGAAGAAGTTGTTTTGATTATTTCTGAAGCAATTCAGACCACATAATGAAGAATAGGGCAAGGTAACCTACAAGGATTATATGCAGAATGATATGTGTTCCATCTGAGAAAGTCAGAGTGGCAAGATAGACTCATTTTCCATTTCAATTAATGCTTTATTTATTACTGACTTACATAAAACACTGGCAACTGACTGATGACAAGATCCTAGATTATTTGCAGCCAGCAAATGTACTAAAGAGTCTGAGGAGGTTATAAATACTCTACTTTTTGTCCTCAGTTTGCCTGGATTGGTTATTTTTAGCAAATAGCCAGTCGACCTTATCAAAATGAAGAATCAAAAATAGTCTGGAAAAACACTGCAAGGAAAGGCTATTTTTAGCTCTCTGTCTATTCCCTGCTGCTATCCAGCAAGGTCTGATGGCACAGCTCATGCACGACTGCTTAGTTATTCTAGGCGAGTGCTTGTTGTGACCTGTCCTTTCCCTGGATGCCTCTCTGCAGAAGGCATTCAATTGATTAAAGATTAATGCCTCTGCAGAGCGTGACAGCTGAAAGCTTTAGGGAGAGGGGAACACACACTGACAGATTGTTTCTATCTGCATCTTTCTGCCAGACTAATAGTTTCTTTGAAGGGAACTCTTGCCTAAATGAATTTCCTTGTGTCTCGTATCCCTCAGTGCGAGCTGTTGCAGCACCCCTTCTAAGTATATTTACACTTCTTTTTCCTTTCAGTTCAGGAAGGCAGAAGAGGAAGAGTTACAGACATAAGTTAAATCACTGTTTTGACCAGTGCCATCCACCACAAAGCAGTAGCACTGGATGTGTATGATGGACTGGATCAAGAGAGAAAACCATGCAATTGGCTGCTTGATAGTTTATTGATCAGACTAGTTAAAAGCTTCACCGATGTAAATGAGAGTACCATTTGGTTGTAAGACTTTAACCAGAACAGCAAACCAAAGCAAGGACCTGGCTGCTATAGTATCCTTCTTTCTCTTATAATAGAACTCTAATTTAGTTCAGTACCTTATATATTGGCAGTAGCCAATAACAAAATTTTCAGAAGAATAAACTGAGCTACGAGTTTGTAGTTATGCTATGCCATAGGTGGAAAATAAGGTCGAAAAGATGTCCTCAAACCATTAGATTTCCTCTTCATGTTTGCTTTTTAAAATTACCTCATTTTATTATAAAGGTGTTTTCAGAATGTGCTGCTTCCATCACTGACTGCACAAGGTGCACCATAATCTCACATGCAGCTTCTTTACATGTGGAGACACAGTAGCTAGCAAAAGGTTTTCTCCTCTGTACACTGATCATCCCAGCAGAAAATGCAGGATGCTGTATGCGACAGCAGGCAAATGCATGGTGTCATGGTAAACCCCTTAAAAACAAATTCCAAATGACTCCCAAAGAGCCACAGAAGGCAGGACATAAAAGGGCAAAGCAAAGAGAAGTGAAATATCTGATTTCTCCTGGGCATTTATAAAAATTGATGGTTGGTTATCCAGATGCTGATGAATATTTTCACAAGCTATAAATGGCAACCTGGAGTCTAAAAATAGATGCTGTGCCGCAGACTTGTCTGGCTTAGCTACATCACTAGAATATAAACAGGCCCCCTGATGTGGTTTCAGGGAAATCTCTATCAAGACAGGCTGCATCCTCCATTTTTCTTGCTATATAGCTGATTCCTCTAGAATTTGTTTAATGTATCTTTTAATGAAATTGCATCGATTTTCAGATTTTCCTACAGGGATAAAAGGATCATCAAGTCTCCGTGAATATTTCAGCTACAATTGATTCGATGCACTTTCTTCTCCCTGGCAGAGCAGGGAGGCAGAGGAAGCGCCTGCGGGCACTGCGTGGGCTGGCGCAGGCAGCGTTCGGTGACCCCCGCCCCTCCTCCCCGCCGCTGCACGTGGACCAGCCAGTGTCCCTGTCACGCGACAGCCCGGGAACCCCTCTCCTTGGCTCAGGCACATCCGAGCGCTGAAAGCTTTAGGGAGACCCATAACTGCAGCGATCCAGCGCTCATGGGAGCAGCCCCAGCACATGAATGGGGCGCCTTCCAATTCACAAAAATCAGACACGGTCCAGCCATCCTCCTGAAGGAGGGTTCCTGCCTCTGATTTATGAATGGGGCAGCTTGCAGCACTCGGAAGCTGATGGGTTACGCCCAGAAACATTCTGTGCTCTACCGAGCCCCGGTAACTTGTACTTGCGAGGGGGAACAAGCCAGTAGCAGAGGAAAAAGCCGGTACCGGCACTCAGAAAGGTGCTTTGAGATCTGTGAGTGCTGTCTGTTGTTGGTTTGAATGTCACTGACAAGATGAAGAAGGTAGCAATGAGTCTGAGGAGAATGCCACATCACCTGCAATGCCACGTGTGTGAGGAGAAGTTGAAAGAAGGCAGAGAAAGCACTGCAGTGGCAGTGTTTCGCCTTTTTTGTGGGAGTACCGAGCCGTCTGTGCGTGCATGGGGATGGCTTTGCAGGAAGCAGTTCTCCCAAGGGCAGGTGAAGTGAGAGAGAACTAATCTCTTGCTGACAGTCAAGGCTGTTTAAGGACACAGTACTTAGTGTGTGTGTGTGTGACAGAGATTCATTACAGAGGCTTAGAGCAGGGGTGGGTGCAAACCCCCACCCTTTCACAAACACACCCTATAGGACAGTACACCGTCACATCACCACTGAACATAAGATACAAATCTGTACAAATGGCTACAAGAAAAACTGAAAAGGGGAAAAATACAAAAGCTGACACTGTCGTGAGATACACATGGTAAGAGTCTTTTAAAGCACCAAGGATTACAAGATAGAAGCAGAGCTGGCCTGCATTTTGTCCAAGGGGGCAGAGAGACTGGAAATGCTTCTGGCTCAGAGATCAAGGGCTAAAGGGGCTGCAGCAAGAGAACTTTTTGTGGCAGGACATAATTGTTGAAAACTTTGTTGGTTAAACTGTAACAGTTAAAACAGTTACAGTCCTAACAGCTGAAAATTGTTTACAGGTGAGAGATACAAAGTCAGCCGTGGGTCTGCTGACCCAGAGAGCAGAGAAGGACAAAGAACATCATGTCACATGCAGGGACACCACACTGCTGCTGCTGGAATGTCTCCATTGTACCATTGCCCAGTGCACGGTCCAGCTGCAGCATTTTGGCATTGTTCAGCAGGAGAAGAGAATGCTCTGGGGGGACCTTAGAGCAGCCCTTCTGAAGGGAGCCTACAAGAAAGCTGGAGAGGGATTTCTTACAAAGGCGTGTAGTGATAGGGTAAAGGGGAATAGCTTCAAACTGAAAGAGGCTTTAGATCAGATGTTAGGAAGAAATTCTACACTGTGAGGGTGGTGAGGCACAGGTGGCCCAGAGAAGTTGGGAATGCACCATCCCTGGAAGTGTTCAAGGCCAGGTTGGAGGGGCTTTGAGCAAACTGATCTAGTGGAATGTGTCCCTGTCTACAGAAGTGAGACTGGAAATAGATGATCTTTAAGATGGCCTCTTTCAACTCAAACCATTCTATGATCTTGCTTACTTGAGTGGTTTTTGTTTGGTTTGTATTTGTTGTTGTTTTCTTTTTTGCCTTTTTTTTTTTTTGG
>VZRH01006634.1:759015-773132 GCA_013397555.1 Urocynchramus pylzowi | reverse complement strand
CAGTACGGCTTGTGCCGTGCTGGCGGTTCCCAGATGGATTGTGTGCTCTGTAGGAGGAGGATGGCGTTGCCGTGCATGGAGAGGTGCCTTCCGCTGAGGGTTCGTCCAGCCGGGCTCGGGGCTGTGCGGATTTGCCGGGTGGCTGAAGTGCTCGCTGCGGAGTGTCATCGCATAGCTGCTTGTGGTGCTGTGTCAGGAAGGAGGAATAAAGGACGTGGTTAGCAGTCGGAAGCATATGGGAAGTTTTTAGTTGTGAAGCTGATTGTAATGCAGCATTCTGGCTTGTGTCCTGATAACAGCATGACATATGTATTGCCTTGTGCAGGAGATTTTAGAAGCATCCTCCAAGAATCAGATTGTGGACATAAAGTGATGAGAAGAGTTGTTAGAAGCGGAATGCTTATTAGCATCTGAGATTATTTTAGTGCTACTGTGTGTAAGTACAGTCAAGTCATGCATAAGCCACCCCATCCTAACAGTCTTTTGTTAAGAACACAAAATAAACATAATTCAATTTGTTGCACCATGTGATTAATAATGAAATTAATGCTTCTTTTGTTCATTTATACTTCTTCTATTCGTATTTGTTGTCTGCCGGACAGTTGACTTGTCAGACTTTCTTTCTAGCTCACAAAGCAAGAAAACATCCCATTTTTCCAAAAGAAAAACACATAATTATACTGTTCACATTCTTTTTCTGGAAAACATGTTTACTGCTCTTAAAAAAGCTCTCATTAGGGAGAGTTCAGGTTGAATTTACTTGTTATGAAAGTTTTAGTTGAAAACCTAAGGAAGCTGTTGCTTGCTGATTTTTCAATCTGTAGTTAATGTAAATTGTCTTTTGCAGGAACCACAATTCTTTGTGTAGGAGCTTGTAAGAAATATCAAAGATGACAGTAGTTTGTGGTACTTTATATTATGTCATGTTTTTCATTTCACCTATAGTTCAGGCTATAGTGAACTATTTAAATGCTTTTCTCAATGTGGCTGCAATGACAGCTCATAGAACACTTTTATGCCCCACAAGGCACATTTATAAAGATGACAAATTAATTCCTTTTTCTTGCCAGAGGTAGTTTACCATCATTCTCATCATATATGGTGGGGCTCCTATGAAATTCAGTTTAGAAGCACCTTTACCTTAGAAACAGTATCATGGTCCTAAGTTTTGTGTGGTGCCCTGTTCTAAGCCCTTTGTAGGTATCCAGGTTGTTTCTCTTCTGTAGATGAGCGTTTTGTTTTTTCGTTAGTGTTCCCTCTGAATATGCTTTGTTGTAGGTGTAGTGGGACCTGTGAGGCCTCACCACTTCTGCAGTGTCTGACATTTCCTCTCCCTCTCTCTGCCCAAGCTGTGCCTTTTTCTGGCTACTGGTTGTTAATTGGCCCCCATCATTTCATTACAGCCAGCCCAGCAGATCAGCCTCGGCTGGTGCTTACCAAGGGGCAGTCCCTGTTGGCATCCTGCATTCCGGTGGGACTTACGAGCGTCTGAAGAAAGCCTACTACAATCTGCTGAGGCAAAGACCCTTCCCTGAAAGGAGTAACAGCTTGTTTCTCTGCATTGTGATAACTATGTATCTCTTGTAGAGTTCCTCCTAAAACCTCTCTCTGTTTTGTAGCGACAAGAGATAATTGATGCCATTATGTGTGCCTCGGCCAAGTACAACACGCGGGGTCCAGCCCTCATCCCAAGGATGAAAACCAAGCATCGCATCTATTACATCACTCTCTTTTCCATAGTTCTGCTTGGCCTCATTGCCACAGGGATGTTCCAGTTCTGGCCTCACTCCATTGAATCATCCAGTGACTGGACCGTTGAAAAACGCAGCGTCCATGATGTGCCTGTGGTGAAGCTCCCTGCTGATAGCCCCATTCCCGAGCGGGGAGACCTCAGCTGCAGGATGCACACCTGCTTCGATGTCTACAGATGTGGCTTCAATCCCAAGAACAAAATCAAAGTGTACATCTATTCACTGAAAAAGTATGTGGATGAATATGGGACGCTGGTGAGCAACACCATTTCCAGGGAGTACAATGAGCTGCTGACAGCCATCTCTGACAGTGAATTCTACACGGACGATGTCAACCGGGCCTGCCTTTTTGTGCCATCCATAGATGTCCTCAATCAGAACGCCCTCCGTATCAAGGAGACAGCTCAGGCTTTGGCACAGTTATCCAGGTATGTGCTGAAACTTCAGTGTGTGAATGGAAAGAAGACAAAGTGAAAAAAAGTAAGTCTAATGCAGGAGGGGAGCTCGCCCTGAGTTAATGCCAGCACTAGGCCTTGACAGAACTTGTCTCTATGTAGAGAACATCTTTCTAATTGCAGTTTGTTTCTTCTTCTGCTGTAGGTGGGATCGAGGCACAAATCATTTGCTCTTCAATATGCTGCCTGGAGGGCCACCAGATTATAACACTGCCCTAGATGTTCCTAGAGATAGGTATGTGTTGTGCTGTGTGATGGACAGATCTGGGTTTAAATGCCACTGAAGAAGCAACAAGCTCAGAAGGGCAATTGATAGCAAAGGATGTGCTCCTTAAACTTTATAAAGATAGACTATGAGTTGCTTGCTTCTCAAAAAAAGAAAGTAAAGCCTTCTACAGAAGAGGTGTTTACTTTTGAAGTCTGATAGTTTAGCCCCATCCTTAATTTTATAAGGGATGTGGCTGACAGTTTGCTTTTAAGTCTTGGACTTGCTATAAGGTTGGAGAATCTTTATCTGGTGTGTAACTGATTATGAATGCAAATTAGAAATTCAAAGGTGATTGTAGCAGCAGCTTTGTAATAGAAATCAGGTGCTTCAAGGGTATTTTAAAACAGCTGCTCTGCTTGACAAAACTATGCTGAATTTCAATAGTTTTTGTTATCATAATAACTACACTATATTAATAATTGGACAAATGCTCTTAGTTATTCTCTGGCAAGTGTGCTTTAAAAATATTTGCCAGGAACTTAAAAGGCATACATTCTGAGCTCAATTTTCACTTGCAGGATAGTTTAGTTTTGGAAGAGGAAAGTAGGTTGTAAGGCAAAGAAAACTGGAATAAGGGGAAGGCGAAACTGTTGCTGAAGATGTTTCTTATATGTCAGCCTGTGTGCTTAGTTCTGCTGAGTTAGGTCCATTGTAACCAGTGCTTTTCCTGAAGGTCAAAGTTAACTTTCTTCTGCCAAACTTTAATAAGAATCTTGCCTGAGATATGGGATCTTTGCTAAGATGGTTGTCTGTGAAGTGTGTCTTGATTTCTTTTCAGCAAAGACAATTTGAAACATCCTCTGGTACCAGAACAGATTTTTTTTCTGCACATGTTTAAAGAGTAAATTTGCTCAATGTAATTACATCACTGTGAAATAAGGCTTTAGTTTTTTCCTTCTCTGTATGAAACATGTTGTGTGTATGGGTTAGCCTGGAGAGGGCAGTCAAGCATCAGTCTCAGGTAAGCAAGTCTGTTAATCTTTTAGTAAATACTTGCATTTGTTATCTTAGATTTATACTTAAGGAGAATTTTCATTTGACAGTGGCATGGAGTGCATGTTTATGGATACATGTGTCTATCAAAGAATTGAATTTATTAACTGAATGCAGTGGATATGCTACAGAACTTTTTATTTTTACTTTTTGATCTCAAATCTCCGTTTACATTTGGCCTTGTATGCCTTGGCTTAGCAGGCAGGAAACCAATTATTTTGGTAGGTGTTTCTCCTAAGTATTTGTCATGCTAACATGGAAAACTGAGTAATTTAAGTAAAAAACTAAAGTATTTTTTGGCATTCAGCTATTGTAGTTTGCCAATCTGACTCAGTCCACAGCTGTATGAGCATGAGCTGTAATACATAAGAGAGGCAATTACAGTGCTTGGGATGGGAAAAAAATGGACATTCCTTTTTGTAGGCAGTCAACAGTTGGACTGTTTGATGTACAGAACCTATTCTACAGGTCACAGGTGCGAAGACGAGGGGCCTGTGAAAGAAGTTGGGAGTGTGGACCTAGTTCTGGAGAGGCCTGAGTGATGCAGTGTGAGCTTTCAGAGTGATTTTGGAGACCTTTGGAATTCTTAGTTCATGTCTAATGGAATGAGCGACATGGGTGTGTTTTATTAATTTGAGAATGTCTAAAGGTGTCAGGAATGGGTAGTTAACCAAGTGTAAAAGACAGTTGTTGGTAGCATCACAGGGTGAGAAGCTGCTGGCCAAAATAAAGGCATGCTGGCAGAGTTCAGTTGATTTTGAATGACTTATCTGAACTGTACCATGACAACTCCAGAAGAACTGCATTTGTTGCAGTTTGTGGATCACTTGGGAAATACACAGGTAATATTTGTGAAGTTTGCACAGGAGTGTGGCCTGCCTTCTAATCAACATGTCTGAGACATCATACACAGTTGAACTGTAGTGGATCATGAAGTTTAATAGACTTGTGTTCCATTAATTTGCTGCAGAATATTGATCCAGATAAAGTAAGACCTTATACACAGGGGGCAGTTCAGTTATATAATAATTTTACACCTGGAAAAGTTCTTGACTAAAGTACTTCACTAAGGGGTTGTTTGTTTATTAAATCTTTAAATCCAATTTCTAAAGACAGTGTAAAAATGCTTTATTCCATAATTTCAAAGGTGAAAGTTTGCCTTGTGGGCATGGAGTTTGTTACTGGTATTAGCTGCCATAACAAATGCAATCTCCTGCCATAAAACTTAAAAGATAAGCTCTATATTATCTGTTAATTAGTGCCGTTGGATTCAGTACAATGATGAGGTTGAAAGGATTTCTTTTGCAAAGAAATTCTGGTGCTGTAGAATTGAATTTATGAACTAAGATACTTTTTATTTATTTCTGTTTCAGTGAATTGGGTTCAGTGACTTGTGAAGTTTGGCAGAAAGCTACTGCAGATGGCAGTAGGACAGAAACATTTAGGTTGCAGGCCAGCTGGAGCACTTAATGGAGAGAAAGAAGGATCAATATTTGAAAAGTGGTGAAAAGTTGCTCAGGGACAGTCATTCCTCGCTGATCAGTGCAATTGAAAGATTATTTGTCTTGAGTTCATTAGGAGTTAATATTCCTACTCTCTTAATGCACTGTACAATGGAAATCCAAGTGGAGTTACTTAACTGGTGTTGGTTCCCTGTGGGTTTATTTAGGTAAAATTCTGCATGACACACACCTGCTTTCTCAAGGCTGATGAGGTGCTGTCGTGTTTTCACTGGATCCTATTAAAACAATCTGGTTCTGGTTTCCCAGTTTGGGGGTGGGGTGTAAAAAAAGAGAAGGGAGATACAAAGTGCGAGAACAGTAACGCTCAAGCCAATTTTTTTTCTCTCTTCTTGTAACTGAATTAATATGGATGAGATATAGAACATGCAGCTTCCACTGTGAGACCTGGTCATAGCAGTGTTGTACATGTCACCAAAAGCAGGGGGATGGGGGACATTGGAAAGGAAATTAAAAATTATTTGGAATCGAAACTCAGCATGTACTTAATTTATCATCTGGTTCTCAAGCTGATTCTTGTTCCTATCATAGTTTGTGTTCTGAATGAAGAGTCACATTTATGGCAAAGTGTGATCATGGTGCTTGAGCACTGAACAATTGTGCTGCAGGTCAGAGCAGAAAGTGAAGTACCTGTGGGGCTTCTCATGGGGATTAGAACAGGCGCAACATACTCAGGTGTTTATCCTGAGTATCCTGTTCTGTTGGGAAAAATCTTGGGTAATAATTCGGTATCATGGTAATCTATTGTCTCACATTTGTGGAAAACTGCTTCTCCACACACCTTACCAAGGATTTAATTCAGTGATATCTGAAAACAAGAATATAAGCTAATGGATTGTTGATGTTGTTTTCCAGTCTCATGTTGACTTTTTGTTCCTGTGTGTGTTCTGATTACTGAGACCTGTGCCTGCTCTGATCTGAACTGTGGCAGTAAGGCTTTTCACTGTAATCATAGCTGCAACATGGGTACAGAAAGGATCCCCAAGATCCCTTCTTTAGTGCCTTGTCAGTAATGTATTTGTGTGCTGCTCCTTTCCGCAGAGGAGACAAACTGGAATTGAGAAATATGGTACCTTAAGCAGAACCAGTATCCCAGAAGCAACTAAAAGTATAATACACCCTCCTGTTGAGTGACAAAGGACTGAAAGTTTGGTCTGCTCTTTGAAAAGTCTCACAACATAAGCTGAATCTGAGATTCTTTTGGAACCAGGATGATGTGTTCCTGATGCCACTTGGTCACTGGACATGAAATGGCAATGGAAAAACTGTTGTCCTCTACTAGCATATTTCAAAGAAGCTGGATTTGTGATAGGAGATAGTAGCAAACTTTTTTTTTTCTGGAATTGTATGTGATATACTGCTTTCTTCTATTCTCTGTTCTCTTCTGTTTCTTAAAGCACTTCTGTGTGGCAAAAGGTTGTCCCATCTAGGAAAAGGCACAATGCAGGTCATCCTGTTGGAAGGTTGAATTACATTTTAATTTATCAGTCCTTTGATTATTCCCATGCTCTCTAGCATATAGTGTCACAAGCAACCTCTACTGTTGGAACTTAGTGTCATGACATACGGATTTCTTGTTTTCATGTTTTCTGGTTATAGAATTTTTGTGTAATATAAAAATGAAATGAATTTCACTAGCATTATAACTTTGAAAATACAGTTGCAAATAATTTCATTTTATTTTCCATCCTGAGACATCCAAAGTCACTGTAAGATGCTAAAATCCTGTTACTGTACTGTGATTTATATCTGAAATATAACTTGTCTTGAAGACTTTGAAAGTTGTGCTATAGTACAACTTAGTACAGGCATCAAGGAATATCATAACTAGTATAAATAATTCAGAATGTATTTCTTCAGGTTAAAATTGTCTTAGAATATGTAAGCTTGCACATTGCAACAACGACAGCAATATATTAGATTTCCCTATATTAATGCAAAAATGGTCCATTCCTTAGTGATCATAGACAATTGTAAGCATTCTGTTGGTGACTAGATCCAATCTAGCAGTAAACCAAGATGACAAAAACTCAAGTCAACCTAAAACCAGCATGAAAACACGCCACTGACAAATGCTGAGGGAAAAGCTTATCTCAGAGCACGTGCCTTCTTGTTCTGGTAATGACAAGCAGTGAATTGCTGGAGTTTGAATGTTATAGATTCTCTGTTTAAACTTACTTTCTTGTATTTTTCAGAGCTCTGTTGGCTGGTGGAGGCTTCTCCACTTGGACTTACCGGCAAGGCTACGATGTCAGTATTCCTGTTTACAGCCCACTGTCAGGAGAAGTAGATCTGCCAGAAAGAGGACCAGGGTAAAGTAATCCCCATGAATTGGGCAAAGTATATTCATTATCATATTTTGTATTGATGTATTGATTATGAAAAATAAATATAGCCACTAACTTTATGGTGAGCTTGGGCTATTTTGTAAGAGTTGTTTTTAACAGCTCTTGCTATTAAAATAGATTATGCTTTCAATGCTGATGGTTCCAGTGGTGATGGTCTTGGTTCAATTGCCAACTGCTCCCTCTAATAGCTTTATACTTTCCTTATATTGTGGTGCCCAAAACTGTGCAGAGGACTCAGTGGGACATTCCCCTCCTTTGACCAGCTGCCTGATGAACCCCAGGACATGGCTGGCCCTTCTGGCTGCCAGGGCACTGCTGACTCATACTCAGTTTGCTATCGACCAGGACCCCCAGGTCTCTTTCCACAGGGCTGCTCTCCAGCCTCTCATTTCCCAGTCTGTCCATACATCCAGGTTTGGCCTGTTCTAGGTACAGCCTGGCACTTGTCTTTGTTAAACTTCATACTGTTAGTGATTGCCTAGCCCTTTGATTTGTCAAGATCTCTCTGCAGGGCTTCTCTGCCTTCAGGGGAGCCAACAGCTCCTCCCAATTTTTTGTTGTTGACAAGCTTACTTAGTATCCTTTCCAGTCCTGTGTCCAAGTTGTTTATGAAGATGTGGAAGAGCTCCAGCCCTAAGCTGGAGCCCTGAGGAGCCCCACTGTGACAGGTCGCCAGCCTGATGTGACAGCCACCATTTGCACCTGACCTGTCATTAAGCTCATGAAAAAGAAGGATGAAAACTTGTATGTGTGATTATGGGAATACATACATCCAGAGCTTAGAATACTGATTTTATTTGTTTCTTTTTTTAAAGTAATGGAATAAAATATAAACACAAACAACACAACCCTCCCCTCCCTGAACCTTGTAGTTGGGAGTAAAGCAAGGTGGGAAATAAAGCACTGATTTTTTCAGAACATGAATTAGCCATTGAAATTAACTACCCTGGCAATGGTAGCTTCTCTAATCTGTTCATGTCTTCAGAGCAAGAGGAGGTAGAAGTCTGGAAGACATGTTTTGACAGGTTATGGAAGGTTGTTCTTTTTATATTTCATGAATCTTCTAATTACACAGCTGAAAAAGTTTTGTTTTGACAAGGTCTTGCCTCTTAACAGATGGGCAGACAGAGGCAATGGGGATCAATGATCTGTCTGCTCATTGTGAAGATCAAGTTTACAAATGTAGAAACTTTAGGTCCTTACAGTGTTCTGTAGTGAATATGAATTTTCAAAATTGAAAACTGATTGAAATGGTGCAGCCTCTGTTGGACACAAAAGTTATCGGTCTTTGGGTTCAGTTGTCTTTTCTGGTGAGGGCAGTGCTCTTGCTGCTGCTCTTGGCTGCTCCAAGTACAATAATGCAGTTAATTAGGACAAACTTGTGCAGCAGTGGTTTACTTTGCTCACACCCTTTATGTCCCTGCTTGTGATGCCCCTGGACCAGGGCCAGTGAGTGGCATCTGGTTGCATCCCAACTGATTGTTCGTAGGTCTCGAGTGTTACTACAGTGTGACACAGAGTGAAAGCATGCTTTGTGTTCCTGTCTGGAGAGCATGAATGTGATGGTACGCTCCAGCATGTATAGAACCAGTTGTAAAGAGAAAAGCAGTCTTAGTGTTCGTGTCCAGCTAGTCAGATAAACTCTGTATCTGATTTTGGGTCGAATAAGAGAAGCAGGTCTTGTGTTCAGTAAAGGTGTTGGAGATTATGTTTCTCAAAGCCGTTTTTTTTGAATTGTGTTGGGCAGCCTGGTGTCCGGAGTGCCATCCAGCGGCCAGTCAGCGTCACTAGTGAGACGGGTTCCCAGCCTCGGCTGCTTTGTGCAGGAGGGGTGGCACGAGGACACACTGCTCAGAATCCAGGCTTGCTTGGGATAAGCCTTTTCATCACACTATGTTAGTGTGTTATTTCTTGGGAGATGGCATGTACTTTCTTTTGTAGCAATGTTTGATAAGCTAGATTTTGAGTGTCACAGAGTGATGACTGTTTCAAGGCAAAATTTGCTTTTAAACATATACACAAACAAACCTACTTTTTTTTTAAGCAGGTTATATGCATTTATTATCACTTGTCTGTATAATTATTTCCTTTTTTAAAGACCTCTTACAGAGCTGAATTGAGGGGGTTTGATTTACATGCCTTTTTAACTGGATTGCTTAAAATCCACTTCTGCTGGTAGCAAGTTGGTAGCAGCTGGAGACTTGTGAGAAAGAATGTTTAAAAAAAATACTGTGCATCTGTTAATTGGTGCAACTAAAGTGACCAGCATGAAAATGAGTAGAAGAGATGAGAAGAGCAGCAGGAGAGGTCTGACTTTATAAAGTGTGTGTGTTTGTGTGTTTTCAGAGCTGTAAATTAAAGATAGCATCACGTGGACTAGAACTGGAATCCTAAGTACAGGCCTTGTGCTTCCTGTGCTCTTTTGGCAGCATGAGGGCACTCACTCACTATGTGTGTTCCTTTCACTGGGGAGTGGTTGGAGCAGTCTGACTTTAGCTGACCTGTTTTAAAAGGAAACCCAAGTAGATGAGTATAACAATTATATGACATGCTATTTCCCTGTATGCGTATAACTTTTTTAAGCAGCAAGCACCTAATTTGAGCTTGTATTCCTGTATGGTTTACCTCCAGTGTTAATTAGTGTTTTTAAACATGTCAGTATTTAAAATGTTCAGCACATTTTAAATATTCATGGTTTTGGAGCATGGTAGGAGTTGAGAGTATATGGGATAACATACACCATATGGATCTTCAACTTTTCTTTGGAAATGTTGCCTCTGTATTGCCCCAAGGGACCAAACTGAATCACAGTTAAAAAGAGGAGCTTGTGCTATTGCTGCTGTCACCATATCGAGACTAAATAAGCTAAATACTGAGTTGTCAGTTCTACATCTTTTCTCAATTAAAATTCATGAGACCATATATGTGAGGAGAAACTAGAAGCACTCAGTGTCCTATCTACTTTGTTTTAGTACACAAACACCAAACAAAAGTACAAGCAATCCTGGCATCAATAGCAGCCTGATTTAAAATGCAGCTAAATAATGTTTCTCTAAGTTTATAATAGAAGTTATAATGCAAGTGCCTATTCTAATGTAATAAGCACTCTTACCAAGTACAAATTTATTCAGAATTGTAAATAATGTTGAGCCACTTACTATCCCAGACTTAATTATATTTTATCATTACCCTTTCCAGTGTTGTCTGAAAATATGGTCTTGGCAGCATGTGCACATTTAGTTAATCTTGCTCTGCTTTTCCAGAATGGAAGGAAATGTGTTCTTGAGCATCTTGGAAATAAGCTTGTAATGCTGTCAGGTGACCTGGTTGTGCTTTTTCAGTCCTCGCAGGTATTTCATTCTGTCATCTCAAATGGCTCTGCACCCAGAATACCACTTGGAGTTGGAGGCTCTTCAGGCTGAGAATGGGGAGTCAGTGCTGATCCTGGACAAATGTACAAACCTGTCAGAGGGGGTCCCTGCTGTTCGCAAACGCTGCTACAAGAATCAAGTCTTTGATTATCCTCAAGTGCTTCAGGTAAGGCTGTCTCTCCTGCAGACTCCTCTTCCCAGCAGTGTCTGTCTTAGCTGTGATTCTCTTCCTGTTTAGCAGTGGTAGGGTATTTCTTTGTATTTAATTGATGGGCTGGATATGTTTTAAAACTGCATAATTTGTTATGCTAGCTTGAGTATTCTATCCTAATTTTATCCTTATTTTTAAGAGGCACTCAAACGTATTACGTACTCAAACTTATATGCAGACTATGCTTATATGAGACTGGTCATGGTGGTTTAGTAACACAAAACAGTGTCATATAAACTTTAATAAAATTACACAAAAGATACTGCCAAATCCAGCAGCAATGAGATGCTAAAATAGATGAACGGGAGGAAAAACTTTTGGAGGCAGATAAAGTTGCTCACTTCAAAACTGGACAAGAACATTGGAATCTACACCTTCCAAAATAGCTGGCAAAAGGGCTTTCAGCAGGCATGAATTTGGAATTAATTTCTCAGCTATGACAATCCAGGACTTGCTAGATGAAGCTTGGAGCTGAAGATGGCTTTGTCAATTGGATAGAAGGTTAAAATGAATTTTTAACAGCAAGAGTGTTACATTTAAGTAGAATTAGTCAGATTACATTTTTTGTATGCAGCTTAGTGGTTAAATTGTACAAAACTATCTCTGTAGATATGACAGACTGAGCTAGAAGGCTTGTCAGCATGCAGCTATGAAAACAACTAGGTGAAATGTGTTTCATGGCCTTGGCCCAACTTCCAGAGGCCTTTTGATGTGTCAGTGAAGATAAAACTAGATAGTGTTCTCAGACCCCTGTGTCTCTTGGCAATTCACTAACAGAGGTGCTTTGGCATGCAGTGTGGTGAAGTGAGTTATGCCATAGGCCACTGTGTTCTGTCTGCAGCCACCAGCATATAATCTGTCTTTGAACTTCAGCAAATGATGGTAAAATAACAAACAAGCTGAGGAAAGGCAAAGTTTCCACCCCTCCTGTTATGTTTCGTAGGAAATATATTTAAAATTCCATGTGGAGGAGGTGGAGAGGGAGGAAAGGGTCACTGTGAGCCCTAAACCTTGAGTAAAAAAAAACAACAACCCTCTTTGCTGTATTTATTTCTTTAAATACAGACTGAATTGCTAAAGGATAGCAAGTCAGGGAATCTGTATCTATATCTTGCCATATATGATTTTATAACTCAGAAGAGAGCTGGCACATGCCGAGATTGTTAAAATACTTTTCCCTGCATTTCCCTTTGGAATGTCTGGCTGATAACAGTGGTGATGTGAGGAGATATATTTATAGTAACCTTTGTCTAGACAGGAAAAATGGTTATCTGGGCAGATGAGCATGTGTGTCCACATCTGGGCCTTTTTTTTTTTTCCTTTTTTGTCTCTCCCAGACCTTACTAGTCTCTTCCACCTGCTGCTGTGTGATCTAGTGAGTCAATGGTTAAAATGTGTGTTCATTCTCTCAGCTCCTTCCATTCCCCACACCCTTCTTTTCCTTCTCTTTCTGTCTAAGAGTGGGGGAAGGGGGACTTGGATCACAGTTCATCCTTTCCAGCACTGCCTTTACAGATGTCTTACTAGGCAGACTCTTGGACTTCTGGGTTGTTAATGCTTCCTGTTTGCAGTCTTGGATGAGATTTTCAAGGCTCTTAGTACACTATGGGTATGACTACAGGTCTTATGATTGCATCAGGAAACAAGTGACGAGCCAGCAAAACCCCTTGTATTTCCTAGTTCCATCTTGATGTTTTGCTGCCCTGCTGAGCATTCTGGCTCCTTTTCTTTAGGCCATGGAACACAAGCTGGAAAAATGTTTTCTTATCTGTGGGAACCCCTCTATCAACTTTATATTTTTTCTTCTTTAAACTTTGGGATAATACTGACTTGGGATTTTCCCTGTTGTGTAGCTGAACTCTACTAGCATTTATTTTGAGATCTTGAATCTGTAGCTCAGATTCCTCAGTGGCAGTGAGAACCAAAGTCCCTAAATACAGGGTGAGTGCAACATAGTCAAGAAGTCTTCTCTGCTAGAGGTTAAACTCAGGGCATTTTGTCTTGTGTGTTGTAGACATGAGTGAATGCATTATACTCTTTTTTGTGACAACTTTTTTTATCTTTGAAGCTCCCTTCCTCCTGCCCTCATTCCTTCAGAATAAGTAGCATTGATAAATTCAATCTTTCCTTATAGATTATACTTTCAAGGTAAGTAATCATCCTTTACTTACCACTGGAAGTACATTGCCCAAGACTGTACCCTGCTCTGTCTGAGGTCTTTTGTTACTGTGAAGAGTAAGTGAATCCTTCAGATTTCATAAGTTGTATGTCTTTTTGGACTGTGATATTATCTGTGGGTGGAATGGTTTGTTTTTTCAACAGTACCACATTTCTGTCACATGAATACCCTTTCTTTGCCTGTTCTTTTGTAGGAAATGTCCTCTTCTGCAAAGTGCAAATTTTAGCCAGTTACTTTATGCTTTGTATTTGTGCAGCTTGCTATTTTTCTCTAAGTGTTGAATTCTATATGTATCAGTATTTCTTAGTTGATTTACGCATATGATGTCAAAGTCTAATCCTGATATCCATTATACCTGCTAATCCAAAAAAATCATAGATATTGTCAGATCTAGTAAGTATGGTCTTAATTCTGCTACTCAGTTAACTAAGGGACACATTGAATGCTGTTGCACTTAGGAAAGATTACTTGGTCCATCACTGCTTTACTTGTGAGCCACTGCTAACTGCTTTATACTTGGAGTTCTGTAATTGTAATTTATGTAACTGTAAAGCCTATGAGGGCTGTATCTAGCCTCTGATTTCTTAATTTGCCTGTGAAAATGCTGCCAAACCTGTCAAATGACTTGAGACACAAAATCTGTTACTTCCCTGCTATCCATAGATCTGCACTGCCTTATAACAGAAGAAAATTAAGTTGGCTCCATTCAGTTTATACTCAAATAAGTTTATCATAATTGTTACTTATCTTGTTATGCCAAACCTTTAAAATGTTTTAAACTTATTTTTCTCCTTGAGTTTTCTCAGCTGAATTCTAAAGTTTGGTCATTAAAATAAAGCACAGAATTGTCCTACCAGCCCATTTATCATTCCTCCATTTATGATGTTTTTCCTACCCTCTGGAAGATAAAGCTGTAAAATTATTTGGAATTATCTAATAATTCAGAATATATTGATTGTACAGAGCAACTTGGCATTCCTTTTGACTTGGTTTGTGGTTGTTGTTTTTTTTTTTTTTTTTT
>VZRH01006634.1:699638-758945 GCA_013397555.1 Urocynchramus pylzowi | reverse complement strand
TTTTTGGTTTTTTTTTTTTTTTTTTTTTTTTTTTTTTTTTTTTAAATGAAGGGAAGGGCAGGAAAACATAATGAACATAATACATATATACATACACACACACAATGCAAATATAACATTTCCTTTTTTTTCCTCATTGGTGTGTTGGATACCATTTGTTGGCAGGAGTCTACGTTCTGTGTTGTTCTACGTGGAGCCCGCCTGGGACAGGCTGTGCTGAGTGATGTTCTTCAAGCTGGCTGTGTCCCAGTCATCATTGCTGACTCCTACATTTTACCTTTCTCTGAGGTTCTGGACTGGAAGAGGTCTGTACCCTCACTGTTGTACATTGACCACTGCTTGAGATACTTCAGTGCCTCAGTGATTTGAATCAAATCTGTGTGATAAGTAGTCGAGTGTACTGTGGGTTACAGGAAATGAAATACAGGGTAAGATGCACACTGTCTTTGCCCTTGATGTATTATGTATCAAAAAAAGGAGAGGAAAATAAATGAGACTGATATGACAGAGCATTTGATTATCCTGTAGCCAGTCATTTTTTCTTCTAAAACAGATTTGCTGTATTGTCTTGTGCTTGAAATCAGTGAGAACTGGTCTCCATTCAGGCTCTTTTAAGGAAAATATATACTAAATGCTGCATCACAGAAATGCTAATTCTCTGTATTGCACCATGATTCCCAAGATTATCTGAGATGGTAAGATATCATTACTTTGTGACTGAGTACACTGTTAGGAGTTTAGATTATTTTTCTATGCACTCTGCCCAGTTACATGATCTTGGGATAGGGATAATATGTATAAAAATTATTTGTTTTATGTGTAACACTGTATATACTATTACTGTTTGTTTATTCCAAAGATCTCTGCTGATGGCAGTCAGTGACAATCCAGAGATGAGAATTCAGGATTTCTGAATCTCTGTCCCTTCCATAGTTATTTGATTGTCTGGACAGATCAGTTTACAGACTTTGGTGGCATTATCTGTAGGCAGACTGGCTGGTGTTGGGATAAAACTGCTGTGGAGTATTTTGTTACACTGAAAGAAGGCTGCTTCTTTTTGCTTTTGTGTCTTAAATATGTCTTGTTAAGTAGGACAAGATTCTGGGTTGGAAAAGCAGTTTTTAATGAAAACTTATTTTGGAAAACTTCTTTCAGTGTAGAATTTCTTTCTTCTCACCTTGCCATACGTTTTCTTTTCTTTGCTTATAGGGCCTCTGTTGTCATCCCTGAAGAGAAAATGCCTGAAATGTACAGTATTCTGCAAAGTATCCCCCAGAGACAGATTGAAGAGATGCAAAGACAGGTAAAGCAATGTACCATGGTACAATTATTTTCCTTGCTTTACAGCTGGAGTGTAGGTTCATACACCTGCCTTGCTCTGAAAGCTGTTGGAATGCAGAAATATCCACTGTATTCTCATGCTAGTATTTTTATTATTTGACCCTGTTCTTACTTTATGCTAAACATCTGCATTTGCTATCACTTTTCAGTGGGATGGAAGCTCTGCCTGAGTGTACTGCCTAATGATATCTATTAACATATTTCTGATGAAATCACACTGTGTATTTGTTTTTTCTACATGGTATTTAAATTGTAGTAAAGAAGTTCAAGAGTCTGTGTTTGTTTCAAAGGAAGCTTTGGTTTGTAGAAAGATTTTAGTCACTTAAAATGTGATGGGAGCATTAAGTCCAAAATATTTTAAATATTTTATCTACATTGACAGTTCCTCTCAGAGAGATGTTTTTCTTATTTGATGACTGCAAGAGCTGAGACCATGAACTGTCAGACCAGCAAAGAGATATTAACATGTAATGTACACTTGTATCTAGGATATTTAATCCTTGACATCTTATTGTACCTGAGCATATATTGTTATAGGGTAAGATGGTACTCTTATCACTGCCTCAGGAAAATCACAGAGGAAGTAAGAGCTAGGTATTTAAGGAAAAAGTTAACTATCTTATTTCAAGTGACTTTTCAAGATGCATGGGATTTCTGTAGTCAAATTTCTGCAAGAATTGTGAAGTCATGTGTCTGAAATTCTCTTACTCAACCTTAGTAACAAAGTGGTCCTTTGCGTGGTCCTTGTAAAAAGTGACCCAAGACATTTTTTTAGAATGTAGCCTCCAACACTCTAGTTATTTCTACTTAGTGCTGAAAGCTGCACAGTGTATATTAATACTGATTTATGGGGAGAAAATAGACTCTCAAATTTAGATGTAAATATCTTTCACACCTGAATTCTGTTGCCAGAATTCTGTTCTGTGTCTGCAAATACCACAGCAGCCATCAGGGGTCTCCTTTCTCTTTAGTGCCTTCACACAAATTAACCATTTTGGTGGGGCCTGCTGGCAGCACCAACGTGCCACCAAAGCCAGGAGGTGAGAAAGTAACCTTGGTGTTACAACTGCTAGAGATGTGATTTTTGGTTTAGGGATGTTAACACTAGGGAGTTTTGCCTGATAAAGCTTTAAAACTGATGTTAATAGTCCATCAAAGTGTGCAATAACTTTCTTGTTGACTGTTTCACTGATAATGTAAAATAATCATTTCAGGATAGTGTTCTCCAGCTATGGACAATGCACATGACATTATGGACACCTTAAACACTGAAGTATGAAATCAGGCAACTCATCTGTAAAAGAAAAAAGGCAACAAAATAAAGACAAAGGAGCAAACCCCCTAAACATTCACAGCTAAACAAACCAACAATAACCCCTTTAATTTGGATGATATATACATTATCTATATTACCTGTAACTATAACTTAAAATAGATGATATTTTAGGGCTCATAATACAGATATAATCTCTGTTCAGAGTGAATTTCGTTAGATTATGCATGGTTTAGTCATTGTCACTGGGTTCAAAATATCAGTGAACATCATTGGAAAATATGATTCTGTTGGCTAAAGGTGTGATGTGTTTTTCTAAAGCTTCTTCTCATATCTTGTTGCTTGTATTGTGTGTTTTGATAGTGAAAGTAACAGGATGAAATCACAAGGTCTGTCTTTCATCTTTGTGAATTTATTTCTATTTGTTATTGAGGATACTTAAACATGTTATTTATATATTTCATGTCCTGTCAGCCTTATTTACACAGCAAAATCCCTGTGTGTCTCTGAAATTCACTTGCTGATAGGTGTTCTGTGTTCTAGCTATCTAGTATGGTGAAAAGTACTTAATGACTGTTACTGTGTGGACTACTAGTAGCCTGACATATATGGTTGAGATAATCTTTTTCTAGGCAAATAGATCAAATCCTTGCTCTGAGTTTCTCCTTGCTGAAGCATGCATTTATTGTACCTGTCAGACTTTTTGGGTCTGATAACCTTTGTGGGATCGGAGCCTTGCTGTCCTACTGCATTGGTTTCAATGGTTGTCTTATGATATAATTCTTATCCTTATTTGGAAAACATCAAAATTAAAACAAATATTACTGTAAATGTTAGCTTGACAGTTTTCTTTGTTGATTACTTTGTACTTTTTTGCAGTGTTTTATCACAGGAGATTATCTGGAAATCATACATCAAGCTTAAAATGTAGGCATAAACATATGAGCACACACCTTACATATACCTGTATATAATTTTTTTCAGGTTGTCTGCTTTTAATTAGTAAAATGTTCTCTATGCATATTTTTTTTCTTTGTTTCGGGAGATACTTCTAGCTGTACATCAGCTGGGTAAGAGAGGAAGTCTCATAGAGAGAAGTCATTACACTTAAATTATGTAAGAACTCATATTTGCAAGTGTGTTTTTCCAGTTTGTACAGCTGTCATGGACATCATATAACACTATCATGAAGAGGATAAAATACAGGAGTTTCAGTTTTGGAGACATCTGCTAGGATCTGTGGCTGGTATGACCTGAGCTGTGATTTCCTACAACACAATTTTATATTGCTCAGTTTTTTATCAGACAGTACATGGAGTAAACTGGGAAAGAGATTCATTGGTTTGAGCAGAATGTGAGTGTGGGAAATCAAAATTAATTCTACTGTCCTATATCATACCTGAAGATGTAGGTATGTGAGACCTACACATCTCTGTGTAGAGATGTGAGATCTGAGATCTCTGGAGATCAGCTATATTAACTTATGCTTTTATTATTCAAACTTGCAGAACAGTTTCCTCTCAACAATTTCCTGTCTGTCCTCACAAAAGGGAATAGTTTCTGTGCTTGTAGCCTAGTCTCCACAGTTGTAAAAAATTGATACATATTTTCAATACTGCAGGTACGGCCTGTGTCCCTGAAAGCCAGATTCTTGCATATAATAATATATAATTAATATAATAATAATAGCTCTTATAGACTGCAACATTTTGACCATCAAAACCAGCCTCTTCTGATTGAGCTGCTAAAATTAAGAGCAGTCTGGATGAAACTTATGTATCTCTGGGATTGCTGTCTTGTCTGTTTTCTACAGTAATGTTGTCATTCTCATTTTCTTTGAAGCTTCCTTGAACCAGCCCCCTCTCACAAATAGTTCCATATGGAGTCTGAAATACTGGCAGAAGTGCCCAGAGGCAAGTTGATAAGCAACTTAGCTGCACAGACTTGATGCTGCATCCTATGCTTTCATTTTATCTGTACCTCTAACCAGCATCCAGGTGATAGCAAAGTTCTAGAAGTGGAGGGGAACAAGTAGAGGTAATGGGCCTGTATGATGGAGAGTAAAATTTGGAATTTTGTCTTGCTCTTGCAGAGTGAAATAGATAAAGGAAAAAAAGCAAAACAAAACTTTGCTGGTATCACCTTGTCTCATGCCTTGTATAGTTTCCCTTGCAAGAGGTTTTGTTTTTTTTATTTTTGAAGGTTTTGCTCTGGAAGCCTCTTAGTCTCTGGAAACATGTTTCAGCACTGTAGTTGATATATAACTGTCTTTAACTAGTGTGAAAGTTTTTCTCAGCTTATATCTCAGCCACTGTGCTTTTTTCACCCTCTTTTTGTGAGGTGAATCTCTCTATATGAATATACAGGCATCTTGTAAGTATTTATCTTCACTTAATACCAACATAGTTAGAACTCTTTTAGCATGGATATACTCTTTAAGACATAGAATCAGAATACAGAAGTACTATGTAGTGGAAATAGAAGACTTATTCTTCCATTTATTTAGGTATTTTTTCTCTTGAAGAGATTTTAGGTAAGGAGTTTAATTTCAAAAGGTGGCTTTGTGTGCCTGTTCCTTTTTGACTTTGTAACACTACCCATCTCCCAGAAATAAAACTTCTGAATTCATATCTGTTCTGGAAGACTGGATGACTTTGTGTGCTCTGATGGCACAAGGATGATAAGCTGGTGTTCTTAAGTGAGGGAATTCTTCTCATTCTGGTTTTCTAGGGAAACGTGTATGATCACGTACAACGTGCATGCTGATTTCTCTTAGTGCCCAATTTCAACCAAACTTACAGAGAAGTGGAGAGGTTGGAGATAAGAAATTCCCTGAAGCTGGGCACCTGTGTAGGAGTTAAGTACCCCAGAATAACATGGCCTTTTAAGAGAAACTTTGCAGCTTGAGCTAACAGTTGTAGAAAATAATTTGCATTTATCCATTACGAATTATCTGCTTTGGGAAAGGTTTTATTTGGAACTGGCACACCTTAGGCCACAGAAATTCAGGTACAAAATGGCCAAATGATAAAGTGATAAATTAAATTCAGTATACAAAGTATATATGCAATTTAAAACAGACTTCTCATAGGCAGTTTTGGCCTCTCAACTAGCTGCAATCTAGTTGGAAAACTTGGAAAAGAATTCTTAAGAGCTGTAATAAATAGTTATGTGACAGTATAAATTCCATAGTCAGTTATTTTAAAAAAAAAGACAAAGAATTTTTAGAAAAGAGATAGAGAACAAGATGGAAAATACTGTGCCATGATGTAAATCTGTTGTATCTCTGCACCATGAATGCAGTGTGTAGTTACAGTTCTTCCATCTTGAAAATTATGTGATAGAACAAATGTGATCAAAAGTTTCAAGAGAAGACTGATGAAGCAGCATAACACTCTTCATCTTGAAAATGAAAGATTGGTGATGATGAAGCAGGAATATAATACAGAACTAAAACATAAAAAGGTAATGAAAAAGTGAATGGATGTGACTGTACATTGTTGGATACAATTTCATTTGATGTCTCACAGTGCTTTTATTATTTGGAATCTAGTCTAAAAAAAAAAGGAGATGATCTCACAGAACTAAGAGGTAGTCTGTGAGAATCACTGCTTCATAATTTTGTGTGAGTGAAGGGGTTTTATTGACATAAAAGGCAGAATGAAGAAATCCAGAGAAGGAAAATCTGTCAGAGATGAATGCAAAGATATACCCTCTGGCTTAAAAGTTCCTGCATTGCAGACTTCTGGAAGCTGGAGAGTACTTTGAGGAAGTGGTGGCTTATGCCTGCTGTGTCTGTGGGAGGGGGGTTCCTAAGGTACCTGCTGTGGAGCACTGTCAGAGGGAGAATATGGGAACAGAAGGCCATTTGGTCAGACCTGGCAGCTTCAGGACTCATGTTTATAAAAGACTTCAGTATTATATTGCCTTGTGTAATAACGTTGTCAGATTATCAGTGGTTTTTAAAATGCATCTTGACTTCACTGGCTGCCAAACACTTCAGTGGGAGACTATTGAAAGTGATGTATAGTTTCCTTCATTGGATGAATGTGTAATTCACTTTCCTGAAGCCTCACAAGATACCCTCTCAGATAGTGGCCATGTACCATTCTTGCTTTTCATTAATTGAAGTTTTAGATAATCACAACCTCTTGTGTTTTTTAGTCTGAATGGACAATTAAAGGCTAAAACAGGATGTAAATTCAGGGTAAAAAATTGTGGATGGAAAACATGTACTTTGCAGTGTTTGTTCCCACAGTTGGAATACCTGGACAAGCTGTTGTGTTTTTTCTTGGGCACATCCCGTGCGCCTCAGCCCTGAACTGAAGAGAAGTTCAGACTCCAGGTCAAACAGAGCTGAAGACACAAGCATAAATCAATGACTTGTTTTAGTGCCACGTTAAAACAACATGAGTGGCTGGCTTTTCTGACCCTCCTCCCTTTCATTTAATGTGCTTCTTTGGCTCTTCTTTAAAGAGGGCTCTGTAGAGTAATTTCAGCTCTTATCAGCTTGCTGACAGCTATATGAGCCTTTCTGCTGGCTCCAGGCAATCACTGCCAGCGTGTGAAACATCCCATTCTTGCAGTGAAATGGTCTTGGATAGAGTTAAAGCAAATGGGTGGTGGAGTTTTCCTGTGGGTGGTGCAGCTTACATGAAAGAGATGGGATTTAGTTCTTGTTAACCAATTAAACAGAAATTCATTTCAATATCTGGACACTAGATGCTCTTTGAGCATACTTAGGCTTTTACAAGTCCTTTTAATGAGAATATTAAACATACAGCTGCAGTTCTTTCCCTGACAGGGGACAGCTTCTGTCTCTCGGTTCTGTAGAATCATCATTATCAAATTTAAGAAAACTTTCATCTGTCTGCCATTTGTAGCATTTTAAGGAGTGCAACTGCAGAGCCTATCCTTGCTTTAATCCTCCCAGAGTGCTTCAGTGAAGCTCTGGGTCCCCCATAAATGTCAGGCCTGGACAATTTGCCATCTTATCAGATGCAGTGAAGTTAGTTCCAGCCCTCTCACCCCTCCCCCAGAGGAAAGATTTGTTGCTGCAAACAGCAAAGGAAAGAAAAAAACTTTTTCCTGGCTTACTGCCAGGATCACCATGGGAGTTGTAGAATCCTTGGCATTTATATATGAGACTTTCATTGCTCCCCTCTCCCTTCAGTTGTTGCAGAGAGTATCCTTATCCTAGATTTTTTTTTTCTTGCCTGTCCTGCCTTCTTGTTTTTTAGAATGAAGAAAACTGTCTTCGTGGCATCTCTGAGAAAGAGCTCTGAAATTTGAGACCAATCAGCACCTCTATGTATAGTTTTTATATGATACATTTGGGCTGCTTTTGTATCTATATTGGCAGCTTCTAAACAGCAAAAGGTTAAACTTAACTGTAAGAGAAAAATTATTCTAATCTAAGACAATTTTATTTTGGTTTTCAGATTAGATTTTAAGAATCTGTGTTTTAAGAGTCCGTATCATGTTGCGGAGTGGATTTTTGGATACCCTTTGCAGATTGCTACACACAACTTGAATAGACTACAGATAAACCAGATGATCCAGAAATTGGAAAGGCATGTACTTTTAGAAAGAATATTTGAAAATATTCTGTCATGCACATGAAGCAGTTAGCTGAAGACAAATGGAATGATTAAGCATATCTCCCGGTGTTGCACTCTTTGTTTCTGTGTGCATTCCCTCTGCTGCTGTATAGTCTGTACCACATCACATTCCTTATCAAAGCTGCTTGCTTTGTTTACCCCCTTTAATTATTGAAAGTATTACCACTTTAGCATTTATCTATATAGCATAAATACACTGCATTGCTGTAGTAATTTGCATGTGAGTATATTAAATAGAGTAGTAAATGCACCTTGGTCTTGTATCCATTTTACCCTAGTAGGTAGACAAGTAAATAACTTCTACAAGGTCAAATCATAATGTTAATAATGGAATTTAGAAATCTAGGTCCTGTTTTAATGACTGTATCAAATGTATCTTACAATACAGTAGGAACATCTGGCTTTTAAATTAGAAAGGTCTTATATTTTCTATAGAAACAATTTGCTGCCAGATAATCTTCAGCCAGCTTTTCCTTTAATCTTTGTCTGTAAATTTTGCAGATATATTAAATAGTTTCTTAGATGCCTGGAGGTAGGAAAATTATGCATCTTTTTGCAAACTGAATAGTGGGCTGTTTTAGGAATATACTGTAGTGTCCCTTGGCTTTCAAATGCTGTAATTTGTATCTGGGGTTTGGCTTCTTCCTTTCCCTTTTTTTTTTTTTAATTAGCTACAATTTTGAGTGCTCTTTATAAATTAAAATGGCACCTGGCATTAGTTGTCTTTGAATCCCGGTGACTTAATTCTGTAGAGATGCTATGGGCAGGTTAGTAGAGGGTGTGCATATTCCAGGATGGAGTAATGTTGGAGTAGGGAATCATGGATAGAAGTTTGGCTTCATGCATTAGGGAATAGCATGCTATTCCAGATGTTTACCAAGAAGAAATAAGTAACGCTTGTTGATGTCTTTCAGTGATTTTTTTCATGTAAATTTATTTTTAATCCTGTTTCATTGTGGTGTGACTACCACATAGTATTATCACAACCTGCAGTTAATATTCACCTTCCCCATTTCATCAGATAGCCATACAGCCTTGTGCAGTTTGAGCCATGAAGGATAAGGTATTTTTATATAGCTCAAGCTAAGATCAGTTATTTTTAAGATGTGGAGGAAGAAAGCGGCACCATGTCCGAAATGGAATTTTTCCAGTAGATATGGAAAAAACCCTCATGACTGCCAGTCCTTCAGCTTTTATCCTCAGAGAAGTCAGTAAGATTGTATTCAAGCAATGCTAGCAGTAATGTCTGTGGTTAAAGTTGTCCAGTGTTGAGAACTGTGTGTGGGGGGGTATGTGTATTATGTTTGTGCTTATATAAAACAGAGATATATAGCTTACAGGAAACTGAGCAAAACATGCCTTCATCAAAAGGGCAAGTTCTTCCTGGTATAGAGCTTAAGCTCTGAAATTGAGGTATGTGCTGATTTTTGACAGCTATAATATGGTAGTAACCTTACCTAGATTTTTTTTTCGTCCTTCAAAAAGCTGTCCTTTCATGTGTGTGATTGGCACTGGGCTTGCTTTGTGTTTAGCTTCTCTAATCAAGAGAATTTAAGCTTCTATTCTCCCAGCATTAGTACAGCAGTCATGGGAAATCTCAAACAAGCCAGATCTTATTGCAGCAGTTGACACAAATAAAAGCAGTTGTGCTTTTATTTATTTATTTTTGATGCTGGATGCTGATTAAAAGTTTCCAAGCATCCTTTAGCTATGCTATAAAGCCAACCAGCAGAGAGCAGGGCAGCTGCCAAGGAAGGGAGATGCTGGTGGACACAGGACAAGATCACAGTGGGAAGCATCAGTGTGTGTAACTCAGAAAGCTGGGAAAGGTGTAAACAGATCCCCAATTTATCTATAGGGTGGGCTCTCTAAACACTGTTTTATTGGCCAGTGGCTCCTGCTTTACTAACCTCTAACCTCAGCAGTACTCAGAGGTGCTGCCCACCAGCCAGCCTTGTCTTTGAACCTCCCTTGGCTCCTGCCACCTCAAAGGCTTGCAGTCAGATTCCTGTGTTTTGCTTGGGACCTCACCTCTCAGCAGGATGCCTGCAGCAGGGAAAACTGATCTACCCTGAGAACATAGACATATTTGAAGGCAATACCCCTAGGACTAGAAACCTATTGCTTTCAGTTTCAGGAGCTGTCCATCACTTGTCAAGAAATGTGGATAAAACATCTTCCCACCCCCCAACTTCTGGACATGCAGTAGTTGAATGTTCCCTGTAATTGCATACATATATATTTGTTTTCTGTTATTTTCCTGACTGCTGTTGAATCAGTGATAGCACAATTCTAGTTCACTGTAGGTCTGGTTTTATACTGAGTGTGTCAAGAGCAAACATTGTAATAAGGATGATACAGGTTCAAGTATTTTTGACTACTCCCCAGGTTGGGTGTGCCTGCCACTTCCTTTACAATCATGGCCTGGTGAAATTGGAGTAATTAGAGAGCCATGCAAACCCCTGGAAACTGGAAGGAAGAGAGTGGGCTATTTTTTGTGTATTTACATCCTTATTGATGACTATGTAGATATAATGGCTTATCTGGAAGCTAGAGTAGTATCTATTTCTCCTTTTCAGCTGTGTTATTTCTATGGTGTCAACACATACCATTTGCTTGTAAATACGAAGAGAAACTGAAAGCTCTTTGGGAGCAAAGGGAATTCAGAAAATGGTACTCATTTTTTTTATATCACATGTTTTTAAAGCTGTAAATGCTGCATGAAACTCTGGGGTTTCGTTTGGTTGTGGGGTTGTTTTGGGTTTTGTTGTTCTTTTCCTCTCATCCTGCTGCTTTCTTTGCTAGCTCTGCCACCATACTTTGTAACAGTATTCCTAGCCACAGCTGAGAATGGGGTGGGTTCCTTGCTGCTCATAGTGCTGGTATCTGTTTGTTGGCTCCATAACTGAAAAATTATTTTGACCATGGATTTGTAGGGTACCAGGACAGTAAATCAGGTTTCCTGGCTGGTGCAATGTTGCCTTCTGCAACAGAGTTGCTAAGTTGACATACTCATTAATCAAAGAAGCAAGTTTGAGGTGCAGAAATACATGGAGGGAGGGGAGAGCACCAGTGCTAAGTGATATTTTTATCTATTCAAGTCTTGTGTTCTTGCTATTTTTAGAATTAAGTTGCTATTACTAGACAAGGAATAGCGGAAATCTGTATTTAAAGGGTAAAGATAATGCAGGATTTTAAAATTATATAAAAAGTTGCAATTTAATGAGAGAGAATGAAAACTCTTTTATTGACAATAGCTTCTTTTGTGTCATGTATTTAAGCAGAAGAAGGCTCTTAATGAGAAGATGAAAACCTTAGAAACACCAAAGCAAGAAAACCTCTGAAACTCACCACCCCTAAAACAAATCAAAAAACCCCTCAAACTCTCAAAGTTATGTGAAAGTGTGGAAGCAAGAGTGAAAATGTTAACTTTAACAAATAAGCTTCTAAAAACCATTCTCATATATGCAAAGTATGTGTTGTATGTATGGATTACTACAATTGATGGGATTCCTTTCAAAGCACCAAAGAGGAGAATCTGAGGAAGGCTGCAGTGCAAGACACTTAGTTTTAATATCTGAGCTTGCACTAACGTTTTCTTTTAACTCTTCTAAGAGTCAGCAAGTAGTCTCCAGCAATAAAACTGAGAGTGAGTAGAAGTGAGTTATTCCCAAGTGGCTGGTATCTGAAGGGTAAGATTAGCATTTTGAACTCTGACCTCTGTCCCCTTATGAATTGGCAGCTTCAAAAAGAAAAAGGAAAAAAAGAAATTTGGATAATGGAAAGATTCAGTTTTCACTCTGTTGTATTTGAAGGAGGCAAGTGTACTTGTTTCATAGCTGAAATTACTGCAGCAGAGAATATTGAGCCAAAGAATTAAATCCACTTACTGTTTCGCTTTTGAAGATATTGTTTTTGAAGCTGTTTTACAGCTTCAAAACTAATAAAATAAAATCCAGCACCATGAAATGTCTGTCTAGAATCTCTTTCTTAAAATATTTGACTGTAATGATACAAATTGTTTTGTTTGCTCATACTGCTGAAGTGTCTTGTAATTAAGAACTGTTCCTCTGTAGGCCACTCATATAATTGGTATAAGTTAAACAGACGAGTTGAGTACTCTGAGGGCTTTACTTGAGAATTGTGTATAACTCAGTAACATGGAATGAAATTATATTCTGTGTATGTAACACAGAAATAATATTAAAATAATGATGTCAGATTACATTAGGAGCAAACATTAGTTAACTGGAAACAACAATGTGCCCTGCATTGTTCTACTGCTCATTCCTCTTTTTTCCTTTGCAGAGGAACTTCTGGTTTGAGGTTCAGATAACCCCGATGCTGAATTATGGATTAGTTCTTTATCTGAAGTGATCATGGGCCTAAACTTCAATTCCTTGCTTATCTCCATTTTTTAGCTTTAGAGGTGACATGCTGTTACTCTGAGCACTCTTTATATACTGTCTGCACTACTGCTTTTCAGAATAGGTCTGCAGTGAGAAACAGATGCAACACAGCCAGTTTAGGTTGAATTTGAAAGATGCTTTTAATCTGATATTCTATAAAAATATGAAAATCAGAAAACTTTTCAGTTTTAGGCAAGTTAGCATGATTTTACCAGTATTTAATTGATTTAATGGATTTGCTTTTAAAATTCCTATATAATCCATGTATGGGGACAAGAAAATAATTGTTACTTGCAATTTCTAAAGAGTTTACCTCCAGTTTCAGGTAATTGTACTGGCACCCCAAAAGTGAGATAACTTTTCAGAGCAGAGCTCTCTTACTGTTATTCATAGGCTGAAACATATGAGTTGTTTTTGAAAAATGTAGCCTAGATTGCATTTCAAATCTTCATGCCTCTCTGGGAAAAAATGAGACTACTTCAGGTCACTATTGAAAGCAGAGCTTTAAGGGGAAGAAGGACCATGACCTATAGCTAGTCACTTATTCTCTCATGATCCAATACTAAGAGAAGAATGGATTTATTGGAAGTTATTTTAAGGTACCAGAGGTCTAAATTTCTGTCTGAATAACCCTATTTTTTCCTGCACTGGTTACAGAGAGAATGAGCCAGCCAGCCTTGGATGTGTTGAATGTGATTGAATGATATCACCAAGGGTCCTAAACCAATCAAGCATTTTTTTTTAATCCCAAAATCTTACAATTTTCTAGAAACAACAAAGTACTGTTTAATTCTTAATAGTATAAAGTCTTTGGAGGCTTTCTTGTAAGTCTGTATAAAAAACCTTAACATATTGCTGGTTTTAGCTGATACAAGTTCTCCATCTTTGCTGGAGAACTGCATANATTTTTTTTTAATCCCAAAATCTTACAATTTTCTAGAAACAACAAAGTACTGTTTAATTCTTAATAGTATAAAGTCTTTGGAGGCTTTCTTGTAAGTCTGTATAAAAAACCTTAACATATTGCTGGTTTTAGCTGATACAAGCTGGTATCGTCTTTGCTGGAGAACTGCATACTAAAAGTAGTATGTGTGATCAGCAAGGAAGCTGTTGGAACAGGGAACCAGATGTAGGAACAATAAAACAGTACAGAAAGAGGGTGCAGATTACAATTTATAAGCAGAAAAATGTGGGAACTTGGGGCTGTAAGTTCCTCAGTCTAAACCCAAAATTTCTCTTGGGAAACTTTTTCTAAAATGCATAGTGCTCCAAAAGAGTAACTTACCTTCTCTTCAGTCCCCTTTTGCAGGGGAGGTCAGTAGGGCTCTTGAGAGCTCAGGTTTGCTATCTGGCTATTATATAACATCAGCTATATTCATATGCATCTTGAGTATAGGGCAGACATACAAAAATTCATTTTATCTTGAACCTCAGTAGCCCATTTAATCCTACTGCCCAATGGAAATAGTTTGGGGGGAGTGGAGGTTGCCTGGGGCCAATCTGAGTAGTTTACTCGATGGGAAATAACATGCTATGTCTCAGTAACTTAGAAAATGTTTGATTATATTACAGTATGACATAAAACTTTAGCAGGTCTTCATGGGTGCACTTCCATGTCCAGAGCTGTCAGATGCACAGCTGAGCTGTAGATATTTACTGTAATATCTTTTGTATCCCTGTTGAAGGTACACATTTTAGCAAAGGATTACTGCAGTCAGTTACTTCAGTTACTTAGCTAAATATTTTATTAGTTTAAAATTTCTATTTACAAATAAAAAGAGAAGATAAAGTTATTGGTTTGGTTTTTTTTTTTTTGTGTTCTTCTATACATCCCAAAATTTGAAAAGTTTAGAATAGTTAAGTCTCACAACATCTCTTTGAGGTCAATATTACATATACTGCTGAGAGGCTGAAGTAGAAGCAAGAATGCCAATTAATAATAAATGCCAAACTTTTAACTGTAAATAAGTAACAGAACCAGGATTAAAAGTAAGATCACCAAGTTTCCAGGCCAGTGATGTTGCAGCAGGTAGGGGGCAAACTCTTTTGCTTGGATAGACTTCTCTAATCCAGCTGGGAGTAAAAACCAGGAACACCAAGAGCCATTAAGAAGGGAAAGCATTTAAGTAGAGTCACCATAGGTGGTGTGAAAATGGTTGTATTTCAAGGCCTTGTAAACCCTTTCAAGGTGTTTTGGAAACACTGAACTGCTACAGTGGGGCAGAATCTCACAGCATCATGGCGCCTGACCTAAAAGTTGAGAAAAGTGGTGGTTTATGGGCAGTTAAATTTTACTACTCTTTTGTGAATTTTTTTCCCCTCTTGCTACTTTTACAGACTCCCACCAAATCATGGGTTGTGAAAAGACAGAAGGCTAGAAAGTTCCTTTCATAGTTTGTTTTTCCCTTGATCTAAATGTTACAGAAGGTAGTCCTTTCCTTACCTTATGCCCAGTGGTTTTTTTTTTTCACAAACCAATCGAAAGATTTACATTGATCTGTCTTGCACTCCACACCAGAGCACCATTAATGGCATTAACACTAGAACTTACGAACATTATATGGATGGACTCTGTAACCTGGTGCTATGTTGGCTTGTAAAGAGCTTATAAAGAGATGCTAGGCCCCCAAGTGTGTTTATTTCTAAGGAAAATAACACCTTACCTAAATAAATGTTACTTTCTATGAGTAGGCTGCCCTGTTGCTGCATGCTGCTGCCTGTTGTCTGGTATGAAAATAAGTGTAAATGCTCCCTTCCCAAGCTCTTGCCTGTGCTGGTATGTACTGAATATTGTCAGTTTAGTTTCTCTGTAGTCTGACTGAACTAAGTCCTGGAACTGAAAGCAAGTGGAATTGAACTTTTGGGTTGGATGCTTTCTTACTTGGTTTAAGGAGCATCTGTCTTGCAGATATTGCTAGTCTTTCTCAAGGTGTGCATGTGTATTTGTAGAGATAAACTGATAACACTACATTATGTTAAGAAATTTTGACCTTCACAGAAGGTGATGGGTTTTCATGGCTGATCTAATGAGAATGCAGCAGTTGGAAGTGGGGCAGGAGGGAGGAAGAAAGGAAGGGCAACAACTTAGAACTACTTACTGGCATGCCTGTATTTGTGAACTTAGTCTGCAGCGCTCACTGCTTGGCGAGAGGAGAGAATTTGGTCTCCAATTCCTTTAGTCTTTAGCTTCCATAATTAAGTTGTCATGGCTTTGTTAAATTTACTGCAGAAATTGAATTCAGATGAACTAATTTCATGGGCAATCTGTTGTGTAATGAGAACTTCCAGTCACTTCCAACCCATTGGGCAACCCAATAATATAATGTATTTCTCATTGTCAGTCAAGTCATACAGTATGCTAGATTTGACTCTTCAAAGCATTGGTAAAACTGTTTTTGAAAGTAATGCTTTTCTGTCTTTCATTTTGGATCTATCCTAGATTTTCTCTTTATCCAGAAATTTAGAAGGAGAAATTGTATTTCTTCTTTCTGTTTTCAATTCCTTGTAAGCCATACAGGTTAATGTACATTGATCTGTGTTGTCTTGGCAAACAAAGTACAAAGTAGATGTTTGGTCTCTGTTAACCACATAGGTTGCCCATGGCCCAAGAAATATTTGGGTGTATACAAAGCTAGGTTTCTCTATGTGGTCTACATAGTGGGTTTCCTTAGAAAAATTTGGAAACCTCATCAAGCAGGCTTCTAAGAGTACTAGAAGCTAATTTCAGTTCAGGTTGAAAGGAGGAGACTGACTTCATCACAGCTGTAGTCTGTGAATAATCAATTCTATGTGAAAGCCAAGGTCTGGTCTTACGGATTGTTTATTCAAGAGAGGTGTTCAGGAAGCTCTAATTAGTGCATTACAATGACCACACCTTAAAAGCATTGCTTAGTGTATTAAAGTTACTCTTGAATTTCCTGGATTCATAGATATGGAAAAGAGGAACAGAGAGCTCAGTAAAGCTATGTGAGAATAATAAGAAAGTTGGCATAAGAGTCTGGAACAGAAACATTTTTCTTTTATTGTTGTTACTCTCTCCTGTATCACAAATGTGTTCATGGGATTTCTATCCCCTCTATTTCTTACATAACAACATAAGCTTTTCAACCTCACCAAGTAGAGTACAAAATAGATTTCAAATGGAATCAACATGCATCTTCCCAATAGAACACTTTTCCAAAATATTTAGTAACTCAGCATGCAGAGCAGCAGACACTAGCAAGCCGTGTTAATCAGTTCTGCTTTATAAAAGCAAACAAGGTGGGGAGGAAGTAATGAGACCCTGAAACATCTGTTTGGGGACTTCAAATCCCCTTAGAAGGTTTTGAGTTCTGCCTTAAAGAAACACAACTCCAAAAATATTACAGCCAACCGTGGGAACATTTTATGGCTCTTTACAAAAAATTAATTACATAAATATTAGTCTATAAAACATAAATTCCCTCTGCCCTCTTCTCCGGATTTGCTTCTGGTATAAAGGTGTAATCTTCCCTAACATTACAAGCACTCTTTAAACAAAGAGAAGCTAGATCAGATCCATCCTAGTTTTGCTGAAGGAAGAAAACCATCTTTGATTTTTATGAAGCTAGATAATAATAGATATTACAGTGTTAAATAAACAATCTTAGAACATTATAGGAATGCTGTCATTTAATAACAATGGAATACATAATCCTGTATTTCACACTATTAATAGTTATTGAATTGCCTATAAAGTTGTATATTAAAAGACTACATAAAATAATTTCTCCTTCCTACTTAGTGCTGCTTACAGCAATTGTTCTAAACTGTTGCCTATCATGAAAATAAAATTTGGAATCCTTTGTATTTAGCATACTTGAACAGAGAAGTTAGCTGTTGTGGTCCATTTTAATTCTTAATCTGCTTCTCATTTTCTTTTTAGATAGTTTGCTGTTTTGATAATATATTTTTCTTAAGGAATAGTACATGGGGAAAGAAATACTGATGCTTTTGCTTAGCATGTGGTGTTTGCTTTATTGTCTTTTTACTTATTCTTACCTGTTCATAGAATTCTTCTGTTTTTACACTTGAATGTGGTAGTAATTTTGTTCCATGTTTTTGGTAATCAGCCTGTTATCCAGCTGTTAAGTCCTATCAGGAAGAGAAATAAGGAGAGGGAAGTGATTACAGTCTAAACTGAAGTTGCTTTGCACTCTGTCTGGATGACAAGCTCCAGAGTAGTGTCATTTTGGACGTACCCATCACCTTCTGCAATAAAATTTTGAAATAGCCTGACATAGTCAGAGTTATGGCTGTTTGCACAGTAAATGCAGTGCTTCAGAGAGCAATAATCTCTTTCCTAGTTTGCTTTTTGAATTGTAACATGGATATTTTTCATCTTAAATATTTGCAGAAATATTCTGCAGAATCTGTTTTACAGATTTTATTGTTTTTTACTCACAGAGTTTTAAGGCTGGTGGTTCAGCAATAAGTCTGTAATTCTAAATCCCATAGCTTACACTCAGAGTGAAGTACAGGGTAGCATAAGCATGAATATGAGCAAGTTTGTGCTTGTAATCTTTTCTCTATACTGTTGTTTAGTCTAGGAATATCCAAAAGGAAGTGTAAATGCAGGAATCACTGTGTGTCTTCTGTTAAAAAATACTGACCTGCAGAGTGAGATCTGTTGGCATTTGTTAACAACATATAAATGAGAGTTATTTTTGGTTCATCCTAAGATCTGTACCTCCAGAAACTTGGTACTCCTTCAGTAATTAAATAAGGTAAATAATACAGTAACTAAATAAGGTAAATCATATTATTTAATATTTTCATAGCATGTTATTAAAACTGTGTGTAGAGCCATTTTGCTATTTAAGAAATCTGTAGCAAGAGTAAAATAGCACTTGCTCAAATTTGTGTAGTGTCTTCAGCTGGGTCCTGACTCTGAAAACTTCTAAAGGTTCCAATTAATGAAAAAATGCTTTTGTTTTAATTGCTCTACCTCCTAGATGCAAACACATACTCCTATAGCTGGTAATTAACCACAGACAGATTGCAAATGAAATTAATTTCTGGAGAGTTCAACGTGCTGCAGTTTCCTAAAGAAAAGTAAGGTTGAAAAAAATCATATCTTTTGGGCCAGAACTCTTGAACTACATGGTTTGGTTAAGCATGTTTCCTTCTGGGTTGGATGGGGACCTACAGGATCATTTGATAGTTCTAGGGATTGAAAAAGTATATTTATATCTCTTAACAGAGAATCAGATAAGTCAGCATTTTCATTTCCAAACCCCTGCTTTTCTTCTATCATTTCTGTCTTGCACAGAAACTGGGACAAGATGAAAACTTGTATGGGACCTTAGTTTTGAACCAACTCATCTGTGAAATTCAGAGCACCTGTGCATAACAATCTCATGCTTCATTTCAGCAGTTTTACACTGTGCTAGAAATTAGCCTGGATTAATGATTGTAATAAATTGGCATGTACATGTACTTCTATGTGAAAATCATAATCATTTACTTGTATAAATAATACTAGGTTTATTAGGAACTATTAAGGTTTGTGAATACTGAAATTATCTATCTGATCAAGTGTCTCTAATATTGATGTTTAAGTTCTGCCTTTCAGGCAGAATGATTTTATTTTGATCGTTTAATTGCACTGCGGATTCCTTTGCCTTAGAAAAAATGGAGTATAACAGTAATTTATTTTGTTCCATAGTCAAACTGCTTTTGACATTTTTCAGGATGAAAACATATGATCTAAGTGTGAAAATACTTGATTCCTTCAAATATTTTCATTCTGTTTGATCACTTGCAAAATAATGCTGCTGCTTCTTTTTATTGGCTGAGAGTCCTTTTAAGGGGTGGAGTTGAGTTTGAAGCCTTCAGCTTTATGGAAATACTCTATCTACAATAAACATGCCTCCTAATTTAATTTCCACCTGACATGTAGACTGCATGGAACACATTGTGCAAGGCAAGCCAAAATTGATTATTAAGCACTGGATCTGTGCAATGTGAAAGTGAATTTTATTCTCTTTACAGGCAAGGTGGTTCTGGGAAGCATATTTTCGATCGATGAAAGCAATTGCTCTCGCTACTCTTCAGATTATCAATGATAGAATTTACCCATATGCTGCCATTTCTTATGAAGAATGGAATGATCCCCCAGCTGTGGTAAGTAAATTCGTTTGATTTACTCATAAAACAAATTGTGGTTTTGGGGTTTATTTTTTTCTCGTATAAAAGGTATGTGCTATGAAACTTGGTAATAATTCTGTGTCTGACTTTGTGTGTATGTGTTGTGCTGGTAACTTGCACAGATGAAGCTAATATATTTTATGACAACTGGCAAAATAACTAGCAGTTTGTTGTATGTCCTGGCACTAAAATGAGAACTTTTAACTTTTGCTGTTCCTCACATTAAATTGTTTCCTTGTTTATTTATTTATTTATTTATTTTTCCTTGATGTACACACACACACACACACACACACACACACTTTTCTTTATTTCTGTTTAATTCAGGGAGAGTTTAGGGCACTGTATATATTTGGACACAGTCTATATGATGCAGAGAAAATAGTGGAAATGCTGAAGATCTCAAAAAATCTGCAGGGATCTTTCTTATAATTCTGTTGAAATAGCTAATTATTCTCATGGCTACAATTTTCTCTATGTTATTTCTTAACTATTTCTCTTACATAGAAACTGATGATCAAAATTTTACTGGATTTTTTTTTTTGCCTGTTCTTGGTTTAATTTAAAGTTTCACTTGCTGAACTCATTTCTGTTAAGAAAAAACAGTGCAGTATTAATTAACCTCCTGCACCAAGCAGCTGGTTCTGATTTTTTACTATATAAAAGCCTGTAGATGATTTTCACCCATAATCAGTTAATTTTCTCTGTGTCAAAATATAAAAAATAGTTTTGTTTTACTAATAAAACCAAACTTGTTAACTGTCTTGCTTTATGATAGTTTAGAGAAAGAAAGCTGGGTAGGAGTACTGGGTAGGAGTAAAGTGTGTTTTACTTTAAACTCTTCAGACCCATGGAGTGTGAACAGTTGCTGATGAAGAGTTAGAAGCTCATTGCTGTGCTTCAGAAGTTGTGTTTCCATTCCTGAGCCAAAGGCATTAATAATCTCCTCTTGTCCTTTCTTGGAGAGGAAATGTAGCCCTGGTCAGCATTTAAGAAAGAAATTAATCTGCACAAGTGTGTACTCCACAAGAAGGGAATCAGAATATCTTAACACTTTTACAATTATGGTAGCAGAACCAAGCACCTTTAAACACACCTAGTGAAATGAAGAAAATGCTTTGAGGAATACTCAGTCTTTAAAGGGAACCTAAAAACATCTCCTGGATTCTCTCCTATACTTTTTTTTTAATACACTAATCAGAGTTTCAAAATTGTCTGCTTGTTGGGCAAGTAATAATCCATTTGAGCCTGTGTCTCATTTAGCTCCTGCCTAATATCCACTCCTAGCACTGTTACAATTTCTAGTCAGCCTGGATGAAACATTACAGTACATTAAATATGTACATTTGAGGTAGCAGAAAATGGCAGCTGTATCCTGTAACTTTGATAAGAAGGCAAAGTAACTAATGTCCTTTTTGTTTACAAAATAATTGCTATATTCTTCTCTAAATAAACTCTATGACTGAAGCTTTTAAAGAAAATTATTTCAGGTCAGTCTTGGGGCTAGGATATAGCTAATTAATAGGTGTTAAAATAAGCACCTATGAGTTAACATTAATACTACAGTGAAAATTGTGAGTAACTGTCATAAATTCTTATGCTACTAGCCAGAACTAACCTCCAGAACTTGCCATGTTTATTCTGTCTTCAAACTCAGCTGAGTGCAGCCAGTTCCTTTAGCTCTGCCTGTTTGTTCCATGTGGTGTTGTGGTCAGTAGGGATCAAATGCAATGCTCTTCTGAATGTTTTTATTCCTGTTGTGTGGTTTCAATAGGAACACAAAGGTGCAGAAAGAGTGTGTAGAAGCTGTAGGCACATTAACAGGAGGTGCAGAGGTGCAATCACTGTTTTAAGCCCTTAAAACAGTGATTAGCCAGAAAAAATTAGCCAGAAATTTCTTTAATCAGTACAAGTCTGTTCATGGAGCTCAGATCCCTGTGCCTTGAATAGTGAGGTTTTGAAAATGAGAGCACAGATTTGTCTATGGAGTATCTATAAAGGAAAATGCCAGCTTTAAGGGATTTGTGAATTTACTTGCTAGGACAAATTCATCTATTGAACAGAAAGAAGAGTTTGCTGTGCAAGATCATTATGCAGAGAAGGATACTTAGAAAGATCTCTTGGCCATGGTTTCTTACCTGCCTGCCTCGTTGGTTTAAGGTGGGGTTTTTTTTGTGTGTGCTTATAGGGGTTAATTTTGCTTAGTAGGTCACTGGAATCCTGAGAAGTAACAGAAGAAATTTGCTAAAATGTCCTGGTTACTAATTGTTTTGCTGTTCAATTGTTGCAACTGCTTCAGATGTTAGACAAAGCAGTATAACCATTATTTCTACTTTGACAATTAGAATGGCTCATAACTCTCCAAGGTGCATTATACTTTGCATTTTGTTGAAGTATTTTAGCTTCATGTGTTTGCTTCCAGAATTAGATTCATACCCAAAAAAGCAGTCCTGCACTCTTTCTACAATTGGGTCACAGTTTCCTCTTTCATATGCAACCTTTTTTTTTTTTTTGATATTTCTATTTCACTTGTGATGAATTAGCCAAAATAATTTTCCTTATATAAAACTTAGTAGGCAAGAGAAAAAAGAAGGAGTGGGGGTGTGGGCAAGGGAGGGACTGGGTGGCTTGAAGGCTGCTTTTCTTGGCATTAGTTTGACTTATATTGGCTCAAAATATTAATAAGACTGTTGCCTGAGTATCTTCACCAGAATGTCAATGCAGCAGTGCTACAGGAGGATGTTTTTTCAGGAGGGAGTGTACAGTATGCAGAAGATAAGTGCATATACAGTTAATTCCATACTTAGTACATTGCACAAGGGAAGTGATCCAAGCAGTTTTATGGGTTTTTATGGGCTGACTGAAGACTGTTGGCCTTTCTCAAGCAAAAAAAAAAAAAGTAATAAAGTAGATTATTTTTCTACTTATTCGCTGTCCTGTTGAGGAAAAGGAAGACTAGTAGCACATAACATGCTAATACGTTGTGGAATAATACTTTGAATAAAAATGCATTATGACATATTTCCTCCTTTTAATGAAGAGGAGCAAATGATACTTTTGGGGCCTGAAATTCATTGCTGGACTACTTGAGCCCTTTATATCTCAGACAGTCTTTTGATGCAGGCATGGAAGTTTAATGTCTTTTGTATTTTTTGGCCCAACCATTATCCATTAGGCAGAGGCAATCAGTTACATCCAAGTAAGCCAGAAAATGACTGATTCTACGGTGTGCATTTTGATGGTTACCAGTTTGGGCTGGATTAGAAATAATGACTTGGGCTTGAGATGTGATCTGTTACCTTCAATTAAGTACTTTGTTATGCTCTAATAGAGGCAAATTACTTCCTCACTTATGCTTCGTTGTAGATTGCTTAAATTCTCCTCTTTGCCTTATACCTCACTAATATGTATGGGTTTCTGAAAAATGAGTAAGACAGGATTTTTTCAGAATTCTTCAGCTGCTTTTGTTGAAATTCTTTCAAGCCTGTTTATAATGTAGACCTATGAAACATTAGATGTTTTTTTTGTCAGGGGCTGCTTTTGAGCTCTGACCTTGGATGATACAGACCAGAGCTTAATAATCACTTGAGAATATCAGTATGCGAACAATAAACATACCAGATTTCATTTCTTCCAGTGAGGCAGAAAACAGCACCATCATTTGGTGTAAGCTAAAATAGCAGAATTGTCTTAGTGCCCAGAATGCCATTCATTTAGCAAAACCTAAGAAGGATGTTAATTTACAGAATACGTTGTGGGTCCTGCCAATTACTAGGAACTTGACACTTGTTAAAAAATTAAACTATTCCTAACTGCTTTGACTAATATTTTATAGTCCTCAGTCTACACATAATGCTACTGTTATAGCTGTGCTTCCCTCTTAGTACCATTTGTCATCTCCAAAGCATTAAGCAAATATTCGCATACACTTTTTTTATCTACCTGTAAATGAGAACAAGCTAGCATTTTTCTGGGCAGTGTATGTCTGGTATTTTTTCCATTGAACAATATTAGATTTCTGTTTCTGCTGTATTTTCCAGCTACCTGTGTGATGGTTTCAATCAGCTGGATCAAATCTTACTTTATTTATTATGTTAGAAGATATGTATATTTTTTAATATTAAATAAATTTCAGTTTATTGATGGAGATTTTTTGGTATTGATATTATGGACTGCTCAAATATCCCACATGTATTCAGATGTAAACATTGGTATTTTTATGTGAGTGTGAAACATGATTTAACAGTTGGTTCTTTAATTTACCTGCCCAGAGTTAGGATACTTTCCTTACACAGTGGATTATTCTGCACTAGATAGAAATTCCTGTCTGTCTTGTGGCTTATTTTTTATGTGAGGAGAGTTAAAAATCTTCATTAAAACATGAAATGCTGGCCACTGCAACTTTGTTTGTAATTCGGTTGGGTGTAAGCACTTTGGTTTGCTTTGGACAAGTAGGAAGGGTTAATTCTTTGGGTTTGCCCTGTGACCACTTGAGGATGGGAAGCATGATGAAATACTTTCTCAAAGTATTGAATAGAAACTTGCCATAAATAATTGGAGAAAAATAGAATAAATCAAGGCTTTTTTTGGTCTGGTAATTCATAATTGAAACCATGTTGAGGTTAGATTGATTTTAACAACAACTCAGCTGAAAAAGCCTTAACCACAGTGGCAGGGAATATATCTCTGTTTTGCTTAGATGTATAGGACTGCTCAGCTACTAAGTTCAGCACACTGCTATCCTTACCTCTGTGTTTTTAAAATCAATGAATTGTTGCTCAGACTGTGTGGTTTCAGTAATAGGTAGTTTGCAACAAGCAGGCTAGGTGTTGAAAATAAAATACACAGGTGGGAAAACTCACTGTCTTGTTCATGGGAGCAATGAAATTTTGTTCTTTTTAAGTGCTGTTGCTGAGTTTTCCCACTAAATGACAGCTGGGAAGTTCTTGATTCTTCTTTAATATGGAACATCTTACACAGCCTTGTTTTTCCAGAGACCATTCTGTGATGTAGTTTCTAATGTGTTTACTGTACCTTTCTTCAAGTCTCTTTCAATGGTGAACAACCAGTTAAGAAGTTTTGGGACAGGACTGAGTCTTAGTTACCTCTGATGCTTTACCAATATCTTTGAGGGTCCATAGAATTTAAATATTAAGAGTGTACATTTCTCAGTCCAGATGTGTGTGTTCATTGATGTCGTGAAGCTCCCACCTGTCTCCCTTCTGTACCCTGCTAAGAAAGGTCTACTATAAACTTCCTGGCTAAGTTGAACCTGAAGACTCTACATCAATTCTAGCCTGAAGCCTCTCCCATCATGAGAATTTAGCTGCCTTAATGCATTGTCCTTAATGTATTTATTTTTCCTAAAGTAGCATCAGGTTGTTTTTGATGACCAAAAGGTAGGACAATATTTGATTGAGCTGTAGTAAAGGAAGGTGTCTTGTTTCTAAGGCATTATCACACATGCACACTTGTAGAAAGCAAGCACAGGACAGCTGCAGCAGTCTGAATCCTTATGTATATACAGAACAATTCCTGACTTCTCCCCTCTTCCAGCTTCAGGTTATTCCCAAGCTCTCACTGTCACTCCCATTCCAGTTCTTTGGATTTTCATATGAAGTGCAAATAGCTGTCAGACAACTGAGACTGCGAGACTTAAGCGACATGAAATTACTCTTCGGGAACGTACATTTAAATTTGATCCTTTTTGCCCATAAAAATGATTCACAGCAAGTAACCTATTAATCTTGGATGAATTATCCTGGCTCTTCTAATGATATTAGCTGGGAGGGTGATAGTGAAAGGTTGTCTTATCCATAGCTGAGTGTCAGCACTTTGTCAAAGAAAGGTGATGGATGATCAATCTACTGTTGCTGTTTGCTCTCCTCTCTGAGAGTGAAAGTTCCTGTGAATTTCAATCAAGAATGTTAATAAAGATGGGAATGGAGCAAATGTGCCTTCATCACTTGGTTGCTTGAGCAGTGACTGGGAGAACCCATCCCTATGTCGTTAGCCATTTCATGCTTTGCTGCCGTAATGGAGATTTAATTAGGTTGCTGTTGTATTAATTGCCTGTATGGTTTGCTTTTCCCAAGCAGAAATCTGGAAGACTTTAGCAAATTATGGAGACTTGAATTTGCCTGATTTCCTGCAGAAAGTGGGGTCAATAGGTCTCAGACTGTAGACACACTCTTCAGGCAGGCAGCAGGGGGTTGGCTCTTAATGGCACTTGAGAGATGCTTAATTGCCTTTTTGAAATGTTTTTCTCAAATGAGAGGCATGGTTCTCCCATCCATTAGTGTGTGTCTACAGGCTTTTCCCTCCCTCCATCATCCTTTAGTAGGTGCAGAAGCAAAACCTCCTTTAAAGTTGCCTTATTTTTCCTAAGTTATGACCAGCAGGGGAGAATTCTCATGCCTTTCTGAAAATAGTAGAAGTTTGGATTTCAGGAATGTACCTAAAATTTAAGTTTTTAAGAGAAATTCATGACTGTTTCAGGTACATATGCATGTGCTTGCACACATATGCATGATATATTTCTTTCTGCAAGTACCTAAAATAGTCTTAGATTATGGAAAAGGAATAATGCTTTTCAAAGTATATTATAGCAAGCAATTTGTTAGGAAGTGCTGTGGACAGAGAGAAAATGTTTCTAGAAAAACTTCAAATGGGAGCCATTAATCTAGGTAGCAATTCTCACCCGTAAGTAATAAATAGAACATTGTCTGCAGATGGCTCTACCAGTTATTTCTTCTTGTAAGACAGAAACGTAATATTTTCTTGGCACTCTGATTATGATGTTAAACCTCTGTTTCAAGTATTAATGAAAAGAGGTTTTTGAGAGTTGTGTTAGGAAGCTGCTTGACATTACCAGGGTCATTTGGATAATAACAGTCTTGGGGTGAGGGTTGTGTGGAAACAAGTCTGTAGTAAAGCTTTAATGAGGTGGATTATGCTCTGGTAACATTTAGATTGTGATTTGCTGTAGGAATTATTGAAGCTACAGCAAAATCAGAGGGCTGTCCCCATCTGCCACAAGTCATCTTGTATAACTAGCAAAGTATGTACAAAAGCTTTAATTTTAGAAAATGTAATAATCTGAAAGCAGATTTTTCTCTGCACTTATCAGTTGCTAAAATAATGGATGTATATTTTCTGAATTACTGAGTGTGCTTTCACAGGTAGCCATGTCCCTTTCAAGAACCAAAGTTCCATATTGTACCATTACTGTTTCTACATTATCCTATTATTCCTGTTGGGTAAAAACTAGAACTTTGTCTTTTCCATTAGGATCCTCACAAACAGTTTAAGATGAATGCTGCCTTTAGCAGACAGGATAAAGTGTGTGTAGCTGAAGGACAGTCTGTCTTTTCAACTATTTCAGGAAGTCTACTAAAACATATTACTCCTACTGACAGGTCCTTGCCTGGAACATACTCTTAGACCATCCTGGACAAAAAGAGTGTGCCAATGCTATGCTTAACTTTTCTGCCTCACATATTTATCCCCTCTTCAGTTTTGATTTTTTCATAGAAGGAAATCATATTCACATCATATTTTTTTCTCCTTTACCAAAATGTTGTAATGTCTTTCAGTAAATAAGCTCTTTATCTTCCTCATCCTTGAAGTCATTGTAGTTAGAGATGTCTAACCATTAAACACAAGGAAGGTGATTGTTGGGTGTATAAAGTTAACCAAAGACTAAATAGGGAAACAGAAAATTTCAAAGTTTACTTCCTACAAATATGACCTTGTAACTCTGAGTCAGTAAAACTTGCTTTACTCCTGATACAAGCACGCTTATGGTATGAGTTTAGCTGGAGAATTTCACAGTATTTCTGTAAACTGCTGGCAGTTGCTAACCTCTTATGAGTCTTCATAGTTTTTACAGGCTAGGATTCAAAACTTCCTTGCAAAACAGCATCACTCAGTTTCTGCTTTCCCAACTCCCCTTTTCACCTTGTCCCAAAGGATTTGGTTTTTCCCTTTGCTTCTCTGTCCGACCCCTGCTTGGAACGTCAATTGGAATGGAAAATTTGAGACTAAAATGCTGGTGTTTTCATTCTTGTCAAATGGTCCCTTCACTGCTTCCTCCCCCATGTTGTCAGCTCCAAAGGGGGTTGGCACATTCAGTGGGAATGTAGTTGTCTGTCTAGTCTTTTGCCATCTGGGCTGACTTCCCTGTGCTGTGTATTGAAGTAAGACCTTCAAAGTCTTAAAAGGGATGCCCTAGTTAAAATTCACAAGGAGCAGATAACTCAGAAATTCATCTTTGAATTTCATGTCTTTTAAATTTTTTTTTAATGTAATGGGTGGGTTTTTTCCACCATTGAACAAACTTTGTGGAAGCTAGTACATTGCTCCTCTTTGTACCTGCTTTTTCCCTTTTTGCTTGGGTGCACATTTTATGCCAAGTTTATGAGTTTGTTCCTTTGGTTTTGTTGTTAACACTTTTTCACTCTGAAATTGTAGTGCTGATTAAGTTTCTCTTCATTTATTGAGTCCTGACTATAAATATAAATGTCTTGAAATAATGATTAGTAAATGAGAATTGAACCATGCTAGCTGGGCTCAATTCACCTTGGTTTTCCTTCTCCACAGATCTATTTGCCTCTTCCACTTCAGTTTTTACCTTAATCTCTATTTGGTTGCAACATTACAGGTAGACATAAATGAAAATTGAAATAAGAAAGATATTGGAATAAAGGTTTTGAGAAATTGCCAAAGTCAGAATTGGAGGGTCAGCCTGCCTGATCTGAGGAAGTTACAAACCTGATGGCTAAGGCCTGGCTATATGAATTACTCCCTACTGTGATAATTTACTTTACTAATCAAACTGCTTTGCTGTTTTCTTGTTTTCCTTCACAGAAATGGAGCAGTGTGAGCAACCCACTCTTCCTTCCACTGATCCCACCTCAGTCCCAAGGTTTCACAGCTGTGGTTCTGACCTATGACCGAGTGGAGAGCCTTTTCCGAGTTATCACGGAGGTGTCTAAAGTGCCCAGTCTATCCAAATTGCTGGTAGTCTGGAACAACCAGAATAAGAATCCACCAGAAGGTAAAAATCCATGGGAGGGGTGGTGGAGGAAGGTGAAGCTGGGTATAGTATGTCTGTTGATACCTGTTACAGAATGACCTTTCTTCTAAATAATTTATATTCAAGAAGTGTTTCATGGTTCTTTCAAAATAATCAGTTTGGATTTTTTGTTACAAAGTGTCTGGAAGTGAAATAAGAGAAGCCAAAGTAGATAACAAGAACAAAAGCATAGCAGTGGTTGTGCTGCTAACTTCTGAATCAAAAGTTATAAATGCAATATTACAGAAAGATTTCTGTCTTTAACATTTTTAGAGGGAGTAGTAAGGAGAAGCCTATTTTTGATCTGTCAATACTTGCTTTTATTTCTTTGTAGACAGACTTTTGTCACAGTGTATGTACTGCTGCTACTGGACTGTTTCTAGAGCAAATGTGGTTCAAAGTAGTTTGAATGCTTGGAGCTATAAAATAAGTGAATATTTTGATTGATTGATGAAATTAAAATTTTGGGACATGTCAGGTGTCCAAAATGGAGTTTCCATACCACTAGAATGTCTTGTGAAAATGCTAATGCTTACCCAATAAGACATAAGTGCCTGTTTTAAAATATTTCTGTTTCCAATACATATGGTGTACTGTGCTGCTCTTTGTAGTATGTGAGTGAGTCTGGTGTCATCTGCATAGTTTTTAAATTGTTTTTTAATTTGTGGTTATTTTAAAATGAGGACTCATTCACAGGCATTTTCCCAAGTTATTTATATGTGTAGATTTTTGGAATGAGGTTTGGTTTCAAAGGTATATTAATTATTCCAGTGTGAATTCGGTGCTGTAAATCTCTCAAATATTTAATTTTCAGTAGCTGAGGTGTGCTTTGCCAGCCTGGCATACTGCTATACTGTATCCACTTGTGCCAGGACCTCAGTCTCACTCTGCCCAGTCCTCACTGCTTGCTGCCTACATTTTCAAACCCAAGATCCCTATCCCATTGGTTTTTGTCTCCTTCTATGCAATGTCTTTGTACACTCCATGGGCTGCTCTGTGTCCAACCAAGTCCCTTCTTTCCCATCCCTAGGCTGCCTGCCTCATGAAACCATGCTGCTGCTAATCTTTTCACAGGTCCTCAGCTGAAAACACATGTCCTGACATTAGGGAATTCCATTATGAAATCACCATGGAATAAATGGGAGGTATTGCTCCATGTAAGAGAATCTAGCTAGGCTTGGCCTTTGGTAATCCTCTCCAGTGCTGGACAGACTCTCCAACGCTGCTCTTTTTATTTCTGTGCTTACTATTCCCTAGGGTGACTTTCTTCAAGGTGTTCAGACCTAAAAATCTAAAATCCTGAGTGCTGTGCTGGGCAATTAAAGCCTCCTCTTCTCAGTCTGGATTAAATACTGTAGCTATAATAGCTGTATATGAGCCTGGTTCCCATGTGCTGTACATATGGATCTGTTATTCTCACCTGAAAAGGTGGTGATTTTGTGGGACAAAAAAATGTTGCCTTCTAGGAATACGTGTTCAAAAACAACACTATATTGTGTATTCTTCTGTCTTCTGTAGTGAATGCTGTGTGTTGTTAGGACTCCTCACTTTATAATTCTCTTTCCAGAGGCTTCAACTGCTGCTGTGTTCTACTCTTCAAGGTTAGTTATTCTGCATAGCAGCAAGATGCAGCGTAGAAATTAATCCCTGACCACTTGTCTCCATTTACCATCTCATAAGAGCTTCTTAGAGCCAAGCTATTGGTACCATTCACTTGGCTCATTTGAAATTTGGGCAACTTGCTGCAGTTTGAAGTAGAGTAACTTTGTTTACTTTAAAAAGTGTTCTTTATTACTTCTGGGCTAAATACCTCAAGTTTAGTAATATTTTAAGTGTTTTGCAGCCCTTTAGAGGAAAATTTGTTGTGTATAAATTGATAACAACAGGAATTTTTGCAGTAAGCAGTTATTTTCTAAAAGCAAAAAAGCTTAGTGTTATATACAGTTATGTGATCACTGAGTGTGGTGGATTCAACCCAAATGAATTGTTTCCACATTTCCTTCAAGTGAGTTTGAGATACAGGAGAGTTGAAGCAAATACATCATTAAAATGACCTTTTCTTTTTAATCTTTGTATTAATCTTGAAAATCAAAGTGTGTTTAATTTTTTTCTGCCTCTACTACCACTAAGTCATCAACTAGTTAACAAAAAATCTGTAGAGCTTAAAATTGTGAACTTGAGAGCACAGTTGAAAGCATAAACAGTTTTGTCTTTGCATTGGCCTAAGCATTGTATTGAAGCAAATAATTATTTGTTTTTAGTGTCCCTTGTCCCTTTATTGCTGTTACAATCATTGTAATCTCTTGGCCTATGGCTAGAGAGAGGTCAGTTTGATTAAATGAACTTGTTTTATTCCAGATCCATACAGGGCATTCCACTTGGCTCTTCAGCCAGTCTCTCGTTCAGTCTGTCTATTAGTGATCCTAATCCTCAGACTTCAAAGCTTCTGCTGTTTATAGCCTGTTAAAGCCAGGAAGTTTCTGATGGATTAGAACAAGGAATGAGTTTGAAGTTTGTAATGTGCACCACTGTCACTGATAAAGTCTAGTTTATGACCCTACAGTAGTATCTGCACTTTTATGGCTATTCATTTTTAATCGGTTGTAGTAAAGCAGAGGTGCTTAACCTTCTAGAGCATCAAGTGCTTTATTTCTTGGTCCTTTCCACGTAAGGGACATGTTACAGTACAGAAGCAGATCTTGGCTTTTGTCATTGCACCTCTTCATGTCTTCGTTTTGTTTTGCATGTGTAAGTGGGAGGGCTGGGTGAAGAGCATCCAAATTGCCTTCCTTAGTGAGTATGTGTGCTAAATTGAGAATTGGGCTTAGGTTTCCTGGGATACTGCTGGCAAAGTGCCACACAAGTGACATGTGGCCTTTCCTTTCTTTCCTTTGTCAACACCAGAAAATTATTATAACTGAAAATATCATTATTATCAAAACAATATGCTATGCATTTGCAATACTGCCTTTATGTAGTGACACTCACGACTTAGGAGGAAAACCGAATGAAAATGAAGTACTCTAAAAATGGTACAGAGTTTAAGATCATGGAGTCACGGGTGGTCACTGCCATCAGTAGTGCTGAGCATCCCAGCTAAGAGGCTGTAGCTGATTTCAGCTGCTGTGCAGTGGTAACAGGTGTGCAAGGTGTCTGGAAACAAACTCTTTTCAAACCTAAACCTCTCAGGGCAGATGCAGCTCTGATGCAACAGAAATTTTTTGTTATGCTGGCTGATAGAGAAGGTAAGCAGGCAAGAGGGCAATGGATTAATTGAACACTTGACTGAAAGGTTTTCAGCCAAATAGCATGCAAAAATATGAAATTAGAGAACTACATGTATGTGGGCTACATATCAGTAGTAATTTTAAGATTTTTTCTTTAGTCTTAAGAGTTCCTAAGGATCATTTTTTTAACTTAATGTCTGAAAGCTGTCTATGGAGGTCTGAACTCATGGTTCTGTGTTTTCTTTAGAATCAGTGAAAAGAAACAAGGTGCATCTATGAGAAACACAGATGTCTTATACAAAGACAACCATGTTTTTGATGGTAAAAATATTGAATCTTATATGTGAAATAGCAGAAAGAAAATATCACATACAGTGATGATTTTACTCTGGAACCTTAAAACATTATAGAATCAGCTTGTTATCTTAAGTACTCGATGAATTTAGGGATGTGATCCCTGCTCTGTGTCTTTGGCTGAGTTTTGTATATTTTCTCTGCCATGCATCATATGCAAGACGCCCATTAGTGCAACAGTAATGTCAGTAGGCCCATAACTGTGTGTATAATACTAATAAAAAATAGTAAAAGCCTTGAAATATTACAGGAAATTTTTTTTTTCCCCTCACTCTGGATCAATTAAAATAAACATTGTGGTCTAAGTGCCCGCTGCTGGGAATATTTTGTAGAAATCATGATTTTCTCCATCAGCGAAATATTTTTTTTCCTTTCATTTGTGTTTTTCTAAATTGCTAGTTCTGAAATTCAAGAATATAGTCTGTGATAGAAATTTCCACCAACATTTGTTTCAGACAAGTGAAGAAACCACTTTGTCTACCACATAAATCATATCACAATGTATAAATTCAGAAACCACTTTGTCTACCACATAAATCATATCACAATGTATAAATTCATTACTGGTAGTAAATAAGCAACAAGTTACAAGTCATGTGTGGTAGATTGATTCCTTAGGTTGTTTTATAAAAATAAAAAGTATATTTTAAAGAATGTGTATTTTTTTTTTTTTAGTTGTGGATCCTGGAGCTAAGTTGCTATAAACTTCTTATGGTATTACTGAAATAATGATGGACTTAATGCCATTTTCCTTGATTAGCTAGAGAACTAATTCATGGTGATTTTAGTCTTCCATAAGGCATGTTACAAACATTTTGCAATATTACTTCCTAGGGAAATCTAGAAAGTTAACCTATCAAACCCATCTTATCAAACTGGGCCCTAGTGTCCTAGAACCAAATGTTCTGTTTTGTTATATACAAGAGGAATTCTGTGGATTTCTGTAGAGGAAATAAGCACTTTAATGTGGGTGGAAAGCACCTGTTTTGAACTCTGAATAGACTTTTTCACTCAGCCATAATGGAAGGAATTCTGATAATAAGTAGAAGTAACACGCCTGATGTTGTTTCTGACAGTTTTGTAAACTTTAGACTCCAGCTAAATTCTGCCATTCAGTATTAGAGATTAAAAATTTTTAATTAGGTTTCATCAGCAATGTTCAATTAGCTGCATTTATGCAAACTACTGTAGACCAGCTAGAATCAGGTATGAGAATTGAGTATGCTTTATGGGATTCCGTGCAACTGCAGGTACAAACAGAGCATTTTTAGAGATGTTTTCTGCCAGTTTTTTATCAGTCTTTGTCTACCTTGCAAAACTTCTGGAAAGGGTTTTTCCTTTTTATATTTCCAAACGGACTCCATAGAAGTTTTGGGAAGTGAGAGCATTATATGAATTAATATTCTGGACCCAGATTATCACTAGTCATGAGATGTTCTTAGCTGTTGTTATTGAGGCAGTAAAGCAGAAAAAGAATGTTTGTACAAATGGCTTTGTATGAGTCATCAAAATACCATGGTTTTAGCCAATAAGGGGATTTTTAAAAATTTATCATACTGGTTTTAATACTGACAGGCATTCAGTTCTTGCCATCAGGAGTGTATGCTGTATTTCCAGCTCCTCATTATCCTTACCTGCTGCTTCCAATTGCAAATGCAATTGCATGCAATGCAACAAACCATCTGCATTTAAGTATCACTTGCTATTTTTTGAACTTGATACTGCTTAGAAGTGGTGTCCCAAGAACAGTGGTTAGTTCTGTACAGCTGCTGTACTGATTCTCGTTTTCCCTACATTGAGTGTTGAAACTGGGAATGGATGATTAGTATGCAGAGCAAGTAATTTCCTTTGTAAATATACTTCTGTCTGCTGACAAGATCAACAGTACTGTTTGTGCTGCAAAAGGACTTCTTCAGATGTTATTAGCTTCCCAGTTTCTCAGAAGCAAGGACACAGAGAATGGTGCTATTTAACAACACGATGGCATATCCTGGTTCCGGCTGGGGTAGGGTTAATTTTTGCAGTTTGTACCACCTCACTATTCTGTACCACCTCACTCATTTTGAGGGAAAGGAAGTCTCTTCCAAGGAGAAGGGCTTCCTTCTGGTCCAGAAAACTTGGTGGGAGGAGGTGTCTGATACTGTCTGTTGGGTTTTTTCCCATGTGAATAGTTTATTTCCTTGTACCTGTTGTTCGTACGTTGCCATTACTGTTCATTTGATCTCATTGCTGTTTCCAGTAAGCTGCTTTTACCTCAATTTGTGATCTTTGCCTGTTGTGCCTCCAAGTCTCCTCTCCATCTTCCTGGAGCAGGAAGGGGGAAGGGAAAAAGAGTGAGAGAGAGCAAGAGAGGTGTGTGGTTTGGAGAGTCTTGGTGGGGGCACTGAACTGGGGAGTACCATTCCCAAACCACGACACAGTGCCATTTCTCTTTGAAAAGAAATAATAGATTCCATGGAAATATTGTGTTCTGTTATTTTTAATGATCCCCCTTTTATGTATGATGTAACAGTTCATACAGTACTGAGAACAGGGCTGGATTTCAGACTAAGAAATCGCTTTTATATGTGAACAGTGTGCAAGCATATGTTAGTTACATTTTCATTACAAACATCTGATCACAAGCCTAAGGAGGTGTGGAAAGTGAGAGAGGTTTTTTGTGTGAGAGGATATTCCATTAGGTTATAATGAAGTTGCCTCTTTCTCATGACTGTCCTCCCTTCTCTTGTCTCATGTGATTCACTGGCAGTTGTAGCTGAGAAATGCATAATTAGAGGATGGGATTTTTGCTGCTCTTTTATATGTGAGTGTTTTAACTGGGAATATAACTATGGCACCTTTTTATCCTGCAGTTTAAATCATCTTGAAATCATGCTGGAAAATTTTGCTGTGAGATTTGGACTTGCAGGACTTAATGGTGGAATTGTGGGCTGGCCAGAAACACAGCCATGTATTGGTTGTTAGAGTCTGTAAACCCATGAGAAGAGAGAGCTGCATTGGGCAAAGTTGGGAAACTACTGATTTTGTGTTTAGAGGACCACACACTGTTTTCTATGGGCTTCTCCAGCAATCAGTGCATCAGTAGACCTAAATAGCACATAATTCCAGTCGTGACCTGAGTCATTACCAGAGAGCAAGTAAAAGTGTTATTCACTCTTCTCTCGTGATTATTTCAGTATGACACACAATAGGAGGTGCCTGTCATTCTCTTCAGAATCCTTATATACAAAGACTTGTATTCACTCCAGAGAGCTTTATTTCCATAATTTGCTTCTATTTTCTGCTGCATCACAGAGTCCTCACTGATATTTTAAAAAGTAAGAGTAGTCCCCAGTCCAAACATGCATTTTTATTTTTGCATGCCTAAAGGATCTCGTGCCATAATGTAAGTTTCTTAAGCTTCTTTTGCGTTTGTCATACTCTGTGAAAGGTCTGTCTTACTGTGAGAATAAAGCCTGTGCTTTTACCTTGGTTATAACAAAGTCTAGTAAACTGAGAATTTCCTCCATATATGTTTTGCTGATGCTGAAGTTTCTCAGAACTTTCCAAGCAGTTTCTGAAAATTCAAAGTCTGATATTACAGAAGTGGCACACCCTGTTTCTTATTGCTCTTTAAATACAAATAATTTTCTTTTGTGGTCCTTTAAAATAAATATAGGCAATTTTTACCTTCCTGATGGATTCTAAGACTTTGAGTTCTGAAGTGACTGTTGTCTTTTTTATATATGTGTTTGTTTTGGAGTTCCCGTGGCAGAGCTAATTTGTAATACTTGGATCTCTCACTGGAGCCTGCTGTCCTTTACCATAGTCAATTATTTTTCCCCGGGTTGCCAGTTGTTTCCCAGGTGTCATTGTGTCATAACATCTCCCATGTGCTTCCATCTCTGTAGGGGCAGCAACCTCCAGTATCAAGTCAGCCTCTAGGCAGTAAGTAGCCTTGTGCATTTTGCATGCTGCAGAGTAGCTGGTACCCTAATGTCTTGTTTAAAGTTTCTCTAAAATGCTTATATTTTCTTTTCATTAATCTAAGGCTAAATTCAGAAACTTTATATTATGTTTCTCAAAGCACAAATATTTGACGGTAACATACCCGTTGTTGAGAACTGGTCATTTTGAGAGACTTTCCAAGACCTTAGTAAATCATGTGGATTTAAGAGGATTTGCTGACATCTGAGATGCGTGCTGATTATAATTAGATTACATCTTCATTTTTCATACACTTTTCATTACTTTTCCTTCTATAACCATTTTTTATACAAGTGGCATGTCTGTTAGTAAGCTGTCAAATAGTTGATTTTTCAGAAGAGCTGGAAGTTTAATGCTTGTATGCATGCTTGTTTTTCCAAATTATTATTTTTTGATCCTAGTGATTTTTCAGTTTCAATATATTCCTGCACTTTGTTGCAATTTGGTCGTCATTTTTTTCAACATGTAGTAGACACAAAAAGAAGAAAAGGATGAATGAAAGAATGCTTAACATGTATGTAAATGTAAACTTTGATGCTACATATAGATACAAATTTACAAATGTGTGCATACATATAGCAATTCTGATTGCAACCGAAACACTTGGTATTTTTGGGATCTATCAGGCTGCTTAAAGTTATTTTATACCAATTCTGGGGTTATATTTGGATAATTACAGGCAATTATCCAAAGGTCTTTAAGAAGCTTGCAAACATTACAGTCTGTAGTCTTTATGAGGCAATGACATCTGTCTTTGTGAGTAACTGTAACTGTCTGTTACCATTTATAAAATGGTACTTGCTCATTGTATGGTAAACCAGTAAGAAAGCAGTGAGTGAAATCAAGAGTACTAATTTGCAATAAACAGTTCCAGTCATTCAGTGTTACTGCCTCCTAAGTTTGCAATGACTAGTAAGCTGAAAATTTTGGAATTTCAGTGGTCTCCTCCTGGAATCATAATTTCAGATTATAATTCATGCAGGGCTTTTAAAGACCTTATGATGCTGAGAATAAAATGAGCTCATAGTGCTATAATAGGAATCAATGCTCCATTTTTGTAGTGGCCCCAAGGAGCTTGCTGTATCTCCCCAGCTGGTGGCTGACTCTGACTTCCCGTGGAGTCCCTCAGTAATGGAATTGAATCCTTCCAGCTGACTACTGGTCAATATCACAAGCCACTCAAATGTGCTAAGGCTAATGCCTTATGCCTTTTAGTAGAAGGACAAGGGGTGAGTAAAACAGGACAAGAACATGCATACGTGTCAAATAAAGGCCATGGTCTACAAGACCACACAGATAAAAGTATATTTTACAGACACGTTTTCAAGCTTACAGGAAAAACCTTGGGGTAGGAAACTCAATACTGAATACAAATTTTGCCAGTAAATATCACTCCATGTTTCTTCTCTTTTTTCTCCTTTCTTTTTTTTTTTTTTTTAGCCACCCATGCCTGCCAATACTCCTTTCTAAAATACAGCTCCAAGAAAAACTGACTTTTGAAGACTTGCTGTGGTTTGGAAATACTGCTTTGTTTTCCCAAGTGAAGTAGTGTTCAGACTCTGGTGTCTTTTAGCAGTGTGCAGATTTGTGGGTTTTTTGAGTGTTGTGTGAGCAGTCAAAGCTGAGAGGCCCAGTGGCGATGGGCATGGATGCTTCTTCCTGAGAGCAAATTTGACTTGAACATGTGGGAATGAAGCAGCTTCTCTTCTCTAGTACAGACAGAGAAGTACAGCTTCTCTTCCTAGTGTAACAGACTGACAGTGAAAAGAGTGCAGAACTGTTTTGGAGACAGACCTGATTCAAGGTTATAATGGAAGTGGAAGTGTGTCCACTTCATTGTATTCCGTTATTTTTGTTGTTGTCTGTCAGCCAGCATTCTTCAGATTCTTCTGCTGAGAACAATTCCAAAATATGATCATATGTTGTTGTTTAAAAACTTAAACCATTTTCTTAGGTTAGGACTTCTCTTATTTTTGTCCTTACAGTGGCTTTTTTCATTGACACCTATTTTAACTTCCTATTTTCATTCTCAGAACACAGAAACAAGGATCTTATTTCCTTATGCTCTTTTCTGAATTTCTGTATTTGGTCCCCATGTCCTAGTAGTTTTATTCAAACTTCCTATTCTTATCCTGGTGACAGTCAATGATCTTACTGTTCATGGAGTTTAGGCAGAAGGTGCAGTAAGACCATCTGGGTTGACCTGTGTGTCATAGGTCACCACATTGCCTTTCTTTTCAGTCCAGTAACTTCAAACTTGACTGCATCTTCTATAATAATACCCAGTCTTGTTGAAAAACAAGATTTGCAGAACCAACTGCTGCCCTTTTAAGCTTTTGCCAGAGGTTAACCACTGTTGCTATTAAAAATGTCTGCCTTATTTATACTTTGAATTTGCCTGGCTTTAGATTCCAGTCATTGTTTTTTGTTATGTCTTTCTCCAGTTTGTTGAAGATACATGTCATTTTTCTTCTTGTGTAGGTGCTTGTACATGTTAAGCAAATCTACTTTTTGTTCCTTCTTTTAGTAAGCTAAACAGATTGATCTCCATGTTCTATCAAAAGGCATTTTCTCCTGACCTCATATAACTCATGTGATTCTTTCTACACCATTTTCAGTGTTTTAACATGATTTGAAATATAAAAACACCAGGACGAAACAGTATTTTAGCATCTGTCTGTCTGTGTCTACATGCAAGTAAAATTGTCCTGCCCTCTGCCCCCATTTCTAACTACATACCCGTATATATGTACAAAAATTATGTTAATCCATTCTCCCACAGCAGCATGCTGAGAACTAATGTCTACTCTGTGCCTTTAATCCTTTTCAGAAGCTGCTTTTAGGGAATAAGTTGCCTTGGTCCTAGTGTTCAGCTGTGTCTCAAATGTGTCAGTGTGTTTTTTGTTCAAATGCACCTAGTTTACTAAGCAGTCCAGTTGTGTAGAGTTTAGTAAACCCTGTATGACTTTATTGTGCTCACTGTTTTTCATGTCTCCAGGCTTTGTGTCACTTGCAAATTGCACTGGAAATTTATACGTATTTCAGACATGAAAATTCCAGTGCCTTCAGGCCCAGTATCCTCTAGACTCCACTTACTACAGAATCAGAGAATGGCTAAGCTTGGAAAGGACTTCTGGAGATCAGCTGTCCACCCCCCCCTCTCAAGCAGGAACATCTCAAGCAGGTTGCACAGAACCATCTCCAGATGGCTTTCAATGTCTTCAAGAGGAAAGATTTCACTACATCACTGTGTTACTGCTCAGTCACACTCAGTCTGAAAAAGTCTCTCCTGATGTTTGGAGGGAACCTCCACTGTTTCAGTTTGTGCCATTGCCTCTGGTCCTTTCCCTGGCCAGCAGTGAAAGGAGCCTAATTCTCTCTTCTTTGCACCTTCCTTTCAGGTGTTTGTACATATTGGTGAGACCTTCCTTGAGCCTTCTCTAGGCTAAATAGCCACAGCATTCTCAATCTTTCTTTTTAGGGGAGATGCTCCAGTGCCATCATTATCTTCATGGTTCTTTGATGAACTCTCTCCAGTTTGCCCATGTCTCTCTTGCTTTTAATTAAAATACATTTTCATGAATAGTTGCTTTTGGGATGCATCATACTGTAATAATGACTACTATTAACCTTTGTGCTAGAAACTCTACATGGTTATATGCATTTAGAATTAATGTTTAATATTCAGCCCTTGCCTTCATTTCCTTTAGCTTGGTGCTCTATATTTACACCTACAGTTATTCTTTCGTAGGAATAGAATAGGGTTTTGAAAATTTTTGAATATATGCAGAAGCTGTTAACATGACACTTAAGGTGCTACATGTTAAACACATAGGAAAAAATGGAAATGAATGCCATGGTGGAGTGAATTTGATGCAGTTTTGTATCTACGGGGGGTTCTGTTGCTATTTAAATCCTCATTTGACTTGTGAATTTTAATGTTTGTGTACTCCAATGCTCTATTCTACTTGGAAGAATGCTGTAGGGCACAAGTTAGAATCCATTTGTATTTATCTAGTTTTAAATTATCACTGTGACTTAGGACTTTGAAGATGAAAGAAATTGCTGAGACACAGAATCTACTCCTTAGAAATAGTCAATAGTGCTAAACATTTAATTGATATAATAAAAATTATTTTGCTCAGCCCTTGATAGAATTAACATTCTTAGTCAAATTCTTTATGACCCTGGACTTGCAGTCAGTGATTGTATACTGCTGCTTCAAATTACTTTAGTTGCAGTTAAGTATCTTTTCATGCTGTGTGTCCTAAACCAATACGTATTATCCCTACACTTGCTCTGTGAGTGTTGCAAGTTCTGTTTTGAGCAAGCTATCCTCTGTGTAGCTGCCCTTGAAGCTCTTTGTTGAGAGATATGGAGGGAAATGTGGCTGAACTTCTGTCTCTTGCCTTCATTGCTCTCGTGTTTGCCAAACCGAAACTGCTGTCAATTCACCATTAAGTGTTTGTTTAGATGAGAAGAAGGTAAGAGTAAAAAGCAGCTGAGATGGATATGCAGATTCAGAAGTAAAGTATAACACTGAATTCTATTTCTTTGAATTTTTGTCTCTAGATTCCCTCTGGCCAAAGATTCGTGTTCCCCTGAAAGTTGTCAGGACTGCAGAAAACAAACTTAGCAACCGCTTCTTCCCTTATGATGAGATTGAAACAGAAGCAGTGCTGGCTATTGATGATGATATCATTATGCTAACCTCAGATGAACTCCAGTTTGGCTATGAGGTAAGAGAATTGTTTTTTCCCTGTCTCCTAGGCTCTCCACTTCAACATTGTATATAAAGTGTATATAAAGTGGAGGAAGCACTGCACAGTCTGTTGATTCAGATTGTTGTATCTCTCTTTACCATAATAGTTCAATGCTGACTGAAACAGTTTTACAGATAGTAATTTCTTTATTGAAAAACCTGCCAGCTAAGAGGTTTTCAGTAACTGGCACAGGAGTGCCAAGAGACTCCAGAAAATGTAGTGGAATTAGTGTAGTGGAAGCAGTCTGAAGACTGAGTTGCATTCTTCTTAACTTCAGATAAATCAGAAATTCTAGCCAAGTGAACATGTCTTGATGGGCAAGACAAGTTTCAGAGATTAAGTGTTGGGAGCAGAGGAGGCCTCGTGGGGACATGCCAAAGTAAGGTGGAATGCAGTGAAAGGAAGAACTGAAGAATTTCAAGGAGGGGACACATAGATCATGTGCTTGAAATGGCAGAGCTTCAACAGCTGCTCTTGTGATGAGGGTAAGGACAAAAAGAGAGCTTGTCCAAATCAGTTACCCATGGCAGTACAAAGACGTGACAGTCTTCATAGGTACTTGAATTGTTTGTTAAAAGTACACTTGAAGCAACACTGTTGTCTTCCTTCCAAAACTATGTTTTAAATTGGATAATTTTTTTGTCTTCCATTTGTATCTGAATAGTGTATGAGTTGTGTATCTAAGTGTATGACACAGTCTATAATCTAACATTACTGTTATATGTGTGTATTTAAGACAAAGATGCTGTATTTGTAAACAAATCAGAAACATTAGAAAATGTAATGCCGTATTTTAAGAAAGCTTTAATTGTTTAGCCACACCTGTACGTGCATTATCAACAGCAAAACAACACTGGGCTTCCTAAGTGAGAGCTAGAACGTGAAACTTGCCTAAGTTGAATGAAATTATGAAAACTGCTTCTCTAAGGTGGAGAAAGCTAGCGAAATGTGATAGTTGTCCAATTTTTAGCAATCTAAAGTGCAGTTAATACAAGATGATATTTTTAAAAAATATGTTGGACGTATTTCTTTAACGTATGTACATGTGGGGTGAAATAGTGCTTTTTCTCCCTCTGGAGTAAAAGAGACTGTTAGCAAGTAACGAGCTTTTGGACTCCAGAATTGTCTTGTGATGATGTAGGTATGCTGAAGTAATAACAAAGATGTTAAGTAGTGGAGACAGAGGTTACATCTATCATGTGTGTCTCCAGAAAGGAAATACTTTCCTTGCCAGGTTAAGAGTAGTGAGTTAATACATGAAGTGTGAAAGATGGAAGGAAGAGAGGACAACTGAAGGAAGGGGATTTTGGCTACATAGACCTTCTCTATACTTTGTTGTCTACACTGAATGTTTTAAGCACTGTACTGCAATAGCAGAGCAATCAAGTACTGGCAGTGCTGCAAGCTGGCTTACTTTTGCCTTTGTTGGTGCTTATAACTACTAGTTTTGAGAGTGATCTGATGGGATGAAAGCTAGCAGATCCATAATGTGTGTGCTGCATAAATCCTTGCTCCATTTGCAATTTGACTTCCATTTTCATAAAGCTGTCTCAAATAAAGTGACTAAGAGTAAGGAGTGACTTACTGAAGTCACCTAAGTGACTGTGTAAGTAGTTCTGCTATTGGCAGAGCAGGCATGAAGGGCTTTGAAGCAAGGATTCAAACTGCAGCTGAGTTCCAGCTGTGTCAGCCAGAAGTCATGCGAAGCAGAACCTTGGTTTTTGTGTGTCTGAACTGTTAAAATTAACACCCTCAGTGGACAATATTTGTAACATCACATGTATTGAGTCTGGTCACTCACACAGAAAGGAGTTATCCTCATGAAAACAAAAATAAGGTAAAGAAAATTTAATGTGAACTCCCCTGTAGTCAGTACAACTAGGGGATGATTAGGACTTGCAAGTGCTCATCTCCTAGGATTAAGTATAACAGGTCTAGCAGTTGATTGTGTTGGATCATTTATTGGCCTTATGGCCATGTGCCTTGGTTGCAGGGGCTATCTGAGTAACAGTCCTTATATTCTGTGTGTGAATGTAACTGTTTGGACATGAGATTGTTTCGTTTGCCAGACTGGAAACTAGGAAAGTCAGCTTACTGCACAGTAACATTGATGGAAAATTGAAGTGCCATACTGAGAAGATAGTTGAGACAAACCTATGAGTAATTTGAATCCTTGTATGTTGAGTTTGGCTTCACCACCCCAACTCCCTCAGCAAATTAAATGAATAGAAATATCTTTGAATACAGAAGCAGAGAAAATTATTCTAGAAGTACACAATTTTCCTCATATAGGGAGTGGGTGATGTAACTCCTACTCTCTGGCACAGAAATGAGGGGCTGAAGATTGATCTTTCCTGTCCTTGAGTGTCTGTGACTTGCTTGACAGGCCTGAGCTGGCTCCCAGATGTTGTCCTCAGCCTGTGATAATTTATTTATCTGTTTATGTGTGTTACCAGAAAAGTATCTCTCAAACTCTTGACTCATTTGCAGGGGAATCCAGAGGGAACAGTAGCAGCATATAAGGTTACTAGAAAGTTTTCTTTTAAAAGTAGGTCTGCTTCTGCTTTGGTCATATGAAGGGCTGGAAACGTGACATTCAGTAATTTTCTTTTCTCTCTGGACATCCTTGAGACTTTGCATTTAAACATGTGGCAAAACCCCCTCTGTCACACACTTGTCTGAATGTATAGAGCAAGCCTAAAAAGAAAAAAAACCCAGAAAACTTTGATCTCTGTACACTTTCAGCCATAAAAAATTATAGTAACACTCAAAGTGTCAGACATTTTTTACTTGTTAAAAGTGAGCTATTATGGTACAGTGATTTATGACCTTGCATAAATCTATTGGAGCAAGCAGAAAAATAGTCCCTGTGTGCTGCTGTATTAAGGTAGCAGAAGAATACTCATGACATTCTGACTTCGAAAAAAGTAGTTCTGTTAAGTTACATGACTTGGGACACTGGAAAAAAACTTACATCTGGGTAATTTTTTCCCACTTTCTGAAGTTGGTTGTTCACAGAGAGAGTATCAGGGAGACCCAAGAAATGGAACAAGTATTTAGATTACCATAATGTTAAAAAATTAAAGCAGAACCATTGGCCACCTCTGAAGTGTTTGGTGTTTAAATACAAGACTGAAATCAAGCATTGTATCATTCCCACCTCTGTGTCTCAGCTGGTCTCGAGGCAGATGTCATAGCATTAAGTAATTTCTTATCCTATACTTATGCAGCACTGTGTCCTTACAGAGACAAAATATTTTTATTAGAGCAATAATAGAAATAGTCTAAATGGGGATTATTGTTCTGAGCCTATGTTTTTTGTTCATAAAATGTACCATTTGGTGCATTGCTAAGTTTGCATTTATTCTGTTGAAAACTTTTGGCCTTCTGTTGGTAGATGATCTTATTCTGTCTCAGAATTGTTTTTCAGTGCTTCATGTCTCTGGCATTCTTTAAAAATAATCTATTCTCTGTTGAATTGCATATTTTTCTAGGCTGAAATTTTCATGAAGTTGGAATGCCTTCTTCAGAGGAATTCTTCCTTGCTCATTTAGACGTTGAAAGTTTAGTTTTCAGCATTCCTTTGTAGGACGAGTACTATAACTCTCCTTAAAGAATTATTCACTGCTGGTCACATTCAAAGCTCTTCTTCAAACTGATGATATTTTACAAAATGTGTGTGCGCAAAGCATCGTGATTCTTTTAATGGTCTCTGTGTTTACATTTTACTTTATTTTTTTAGTAATAGCACAAGCCATTCCTTTGAGGACTGGGAAAGAATTAAGAGTGGATGGGGCTCCAGAAGGCAGAAGGAGTACAATGGGTTGAGTTTGTTTTCATTTCTAGAGAATAGTCAGTGTTTAATTCTTAAAATGTTGTCATGGTAGCTTTAGAAATGCAGACTATTTTTCTGTTCATTAAATTGCTGAAATTGCATGTAACTTAATATAGTCTACTGAATTTAATGCATAAATGTTTGAGAATGTTTTGTAGAAGGGAATGCTTCCCTGTCCTTCTGGCTACATGGAGAGTTTGCTGTTCTGATGGCACAGCAAATTGCACAGAATAGTTGAGCCTGCGAGGCAGAAAGAGCTCTGGAGGGTGTTTTAGCTATACTGTATATGTCACTTGGGAACTTGGAAACAAAATTACTATCACTTCCTTTTGGTTTTCCTTACAAGACTTTTAGTAAAACGACTAAGTCAGAACTTCTATTTGACATTTCATCTGAGAGATGCTTCATCCAAAAATATTTATCTTCAGGGTTGACTACCAGAGTCTTTGGAATGACTTGTCTGCAAATAAGCATACCTCCTTTTCACTTGGCAGTGTGTTTTTCCTTGGATGTGTCCCTTACCAGTATTAAAGCAGGCCATCCTTCTTAGTCTGAGAAAACTAATAAGATCACTGGCTAAAATGAAATGTATTCCTAACAGACTAATAAATTATAGGCAACTATCAAACATGAACATGGACAGTAATACAAAATAGAGAGTAGTATTAGAATCATTACCACTATTTTTATTCTGAAAGCTTCCTTATTTGCAGTAGCTGTATATATTAATTTTGGCACAAAGCATATGTATGGATTTGGGCAATGAGCTGGATGGAGCCATTGGGAACCTTTCCAGAATTACCATTGAATGAGCTAGTGGTGGACATTATGAAAAAGCCAAGCTTTTCCACTGACTTAAAAAGCATTACTTTTAAAGGGAATCTTTGTTCAAAACACCAAATTTATTTTTTAGATGCATCGAACTGACAATTTTCAGAGGCCAAGAAATTTTTTACAGGGTAGAGTTGATATTTAGAGTGACACAAGAACATCTGTACGAGTAATGTGCATTATAGTTGGCTTTTATTTTATGTCATTTGGACTCTTGAAGATGACACCAAGGGCAAAAACTATAAGGGATATGAATCCAGGGTTGTGTGTTGAGAAGGCACTGCACTCCCGTGGGAAGCAGTAGCTGGCTTTAATCTTTCTTTCAGCTGCTGTTAATATGCATGCCATTTCCTCTACAAGAATTCTTCACCCAGTACGGTGCAGCTCTGTAGTGTTCTGTTAAATCCTTTGTTGAGCCTCAGTAGCTTATGTGGTGGTGCCTTCCAACAGCTGGGAGATAGACATTTTAATATTCAAGTTTAAAACTAAATCATTAAATTTTTGAGTCCTGGAGAGTGAGGAATAAATTTTTGGTGTCATACATTTAGTTTTGTGTTCTTTATTAAGGTTTTCTACATCACGTCAAAATGGGTATCTCAAGCCCTCGCTGGCTTGCCTGCCAGAAGTCTGTATTGTTTTAATTAGTTTATGGCACCAACTTGTAAGTGTCCTATGAATTCTCTTCCTTCAGTTCCAAGTTATCTCTGCTTTCAAGAACCCTCTGTGTTGGAGTCTTGTCATATCTAAATACTATCTAAGTACTTGTGCCCTAGAACTGTCTAGAAAGATTGATTTCTGGATAAAATAGAAGTCGAGGAGTCAGAAGATCTGGTTCCCATTCTTGTTTCCTGTATGATTTTTGGCAGGTTCCCTCATCTGGACGTTTGAAATAACAACTGCTCTCATCATGGGATTCTGAAGCTGTATTAACTGACAGCAATAAAATGTGTTGAGATGTATAGATGAAAAGGTATATAGTAATGAAAAATCACAGAAATGTAGATGCAGAAGCAGTAACTTAAAGCTGATTGTTTTGTCATATTTACTTTGACAAAATACTTGCATAGAGTCCTTATAGTGCAGGCCTCCCACCTGAAATGCACTGACACATAAAAAGTGGCCAAAGTGAACTGCTGGTGGGGTGACATTTGCAAGATGGTGGAATTCCAGATAACACTTCCTTTACTGTACATTCAACTGTAGGGTTCCCTTGTCTTTTGTACAGATGAAAGAATTTATGAAGGGATCCTTGGGGATTTTTGTGGTACTTTGTTCTTGTTGTTGATCTTGCGTACAAAAAATACATTATATATGCATCTGTTTGTTTATACGTTGCCAACCTAAACCAGAAACTCTTGTAATCTAACTGTATGTTAGAAAGTCAAGACTTGTTCTTCCAACAGACCTAGCAGTTATTTGGATTAAGGGACAGATTTTGAATAATTTGTCTGCAAATGATGCAGACAAATTGTATCTAGCAAACAAATAGCATTCAGCCCCCTCTAAATAATTATAATCCTTCCTCCCTTTTTCTCTAATGCAAAAATTGTCCATTATTTAATGTGGCCAGCAGTGTGGAGAACTGGGGTTGTGTTAATGATGCCCTTCTCCTTGTTCTTGTCTACTGTATTTGATCCTGTAGTCAGCTATAAAATAATGTATGGAGTGACAAGGATGGTATTTGATTGTATCCAGCTGTCTGGAACAAGTCAAGGGCAAAGCAGCCTTCTGTGTAGCCAAGCACCCACTAAAGAATACCAGAAATATTAAAATTTAAGCCAGTTCCTGACAAAGGAAGCAGGTTGGTTAGATCCAAAGCCAGCTGTGAAAGTAGTTAGGTTGTAGTCATATCTGCTGAAGTTAACATCAAAAGTTTCATTGTAATCATGCTTGGGTTTAGTTAGAGTTAAAATCTTTTTGAATAGTCATTTGTGTTTCTCTATAACAATTATTTTAGTAGTCCATTAGTGGCCTTTTGCTCTGGGACATGGCTTCTCTGAGTTGTAGGGTCCTTCCACAGCAAGCTTATTCTTTTTTGTACTTCTTCCTGGCAACTTTTTGTTCCAAAAATTTGGACTTAGAAGAATTTAAGTGATCTTTGCCCCACTGAAACTCTACCCTTCCAGATGTGTTGCATTTGCTACCCTTCCAGAAAGCAGATGTGTTGCATTTGCTTTCTGTGCAGGCCTGGTTAACAGCATGTCATGTTTTTTCTCCTCAGGTCTGGCGCGAGTTCCCTGACAGGTTGGTTGGATATCCAGGTCGCCTTCACCTTTGGGACCATGAGATGAACAAATGGAAATATGAATCAGAATGGACCAATGAAGTCTCAATGGTGCTCACTGGGGCAGCCTTTTATCACAAGGTAATATACAACTTGCACTGCACTAAAGTACAATGTGTACATTGAAAAAGATCTATATGTGTTTCTGTCATTGTTCCATCAGTTTTTGTGGTGCTATGATTATGTTCTTTAAAACCATTGGAGAACTGATTGCAGACTTTCCCTAGACCTCTTCCAGTTGCTGTGAAAACCACTGATTTGTCTCTGCCAATGAAATAAAACTATTATGTATCTTTATGATCTTACAAAACTCTGCCAGTTTGCATGACCTGAAAGTACATGGCAAATTTTGCAGGGAATGTAGCTTTGTCCCTTTTTTGCAGGGAATGTAGCTTTGTCGCAGGTTCAGAAAAGAGAACCAATTTTAACGAAATTTGTGTGGTGGTCAGGAAAGGAATAATATGCAATTTAGCACACAAAAATTATTTTCTATCTGCTGAAGTAGTTATTGTCTGAAGGCACTATCACTTAGCTGCCTGCTGTTCCATGACTGAAATATTTAGTCTTGCAGTTACTGTATCTATATTTAAAATTATCTTCTTTCTCTCTCCCTCTCTTCTCTACAGTATTTCAACTATCTTTACACCTATAAAATGCCTGGAGACATCAAGAATTGGGTGGATGCTCATATGAATTGTGAAGATATCGCCATGAATTTTCTAGTGGCAAATGTTACTGGCAAATCAGTCATTAAGGTGGGGCTTTTCTGCTGTTTATGTTTACAAAATCAAAAAACATGAGATGCATACTTAAACTTATTCAGTAGGCTTTAACATGTTACTTAATCCTCCTTTTTCTCTCATTTTTCCCCAGTATGGTATCTTGGTCTCCTTCCATGATAGAAAAGCCCTTCTAGTAAAATTTTTATGTTAACTGAGAACAGAGAATTATTTTTTACCAGTTGTTTCTGGTGGTTATTTTAGCCATCTCGATGAGCTATAAAAAAGATAATTTAAATGACAGCTGTACGTATGTGTGTGTATATGTACGTGCCCACATACATATATTTTAACTATTTGAGATCGCTAGAGGAAAGAAATTGCCAACTGTCCACAGCTCGCTCTATCGTGGCCTGACAACAGCTGATTTATAGGAATGTTAATTGCAAGAGCATTAATTGCAAGATCAGCTTTAAATGAACTTTTTATCCCTGAATTAATTTCCTGACATGTTTCGACACGTTTTCAGGTCTAGACACTCGCTCCGTACATTCATTTCAAAGTGTGTCAACTTGGAATGAGATTTAGAGGCCACCAGGCCTTACTGCAATTAGCAGGGTCCGTTCTCCCTTCTGTCCATCCTCATTTACTGGGACTGGTGGCTGCATTTCCTAGAAAAGTCTTTAGAAGATAAAGTGTGTGCTTTTGCTGAAAAAGTTTCTGAGCTGTATGAGGGCAGAGCAGAGTAATTTGGCACCTCTGTGGGATTCGGAGAGCCTTGCAGGGTTTGCCAGTCGGCTCTTAACTGGAGGGAGCAAAAGAGCGCCTGGTGGATTAACGTTACGGTGAAGTATGGGAAGCTATATTTCATCGCTGTTATGGCTGCAAGAACAAATGGTGTTTATACAGGGACCTTGGCAGTGAGAAAACAGTCATTAAACAGGAATTAAGGAGCTTGTCATCGCCACTTCTTTTCAGTTACAGAAGGAAAAAACCCTCCAAGCCGTTTTTATTGGGCCCCTGTGAATTTTGCAGTCAGCCGGGCCAGATGGAGCTGAATGGAGGAATAGAGTGGCTTTTTTTTTGTACACCCACTCTTTTTGAGACAGCTCAGCTTACACTGCAGGCATGTTCAGAGGTATTGCACTGCTCTCTGTGCAAGGAGATTAATGTCCCTTCTGTTGATATTTGATAATATCTGGCGTGCCTTTCTGCAGGTGACCCCACGAAAGAAGTTCAAATGTCCAGAATGCACAGCAATTGATGGGTTATCACTGGACCAGACACACATGGTGGAAAGGTGAGTGACCACTCTCTGTTTCTCTGATTGCCTTCTTCTGATCCCTAGAATTTTATCCTGTGTCTCATTAAATTAGGATCAAAAATGTTAGTGTTTTTATAAATTACTAATTTTGAAAGAATGTTACATGGATTCGATCAGCATAAGTCATTCCTACAATGGGTGATGTGTCACTGAAAAGCAAACTACTACAAAAAAGGACTTTGGAAGGGTACAATTTTTAGCAACTTTGCTGTAAATCTTATAGGACACATATGTGAAATTCAGGTTCTTGGTCCACAGTACTGTCAGTAATACCACATTTTGTTTGCCATGGAATATCATATGTAATAAGTATGAATCATTTTTTTAAACCAGACAATTGGTAGCTTACCAAAGGGCAGAAAGGATATAAATTATTAATAAAATAATTTGAAATGATATTTGTACATGGTCTTCTTTCCAAGGATTGTGAAGCACATTGCTTCCACTAGTGATGGGCATTTGCTGCACAATTCCATGTTGCATTTTTTAACAATGGCAGCCTTATTATATTTTTCTGAAAATTTAGTTTTGAAATGAAGTATGCATTTGGGAAGGCAGTGAATGCTTAGAGTGAAATACTCTAAGTATGTAAGTGTGAGATTTGCATTCCCTGCTTTACAGTAAAGGGCTTTCCAGCCTTGGCCAAGTCACTAGGCTTCTCTCTGCCTTGGCTTCTGAATTCATGAAATCAGGGAAAGTTTCTTCATTCTGCAAAGCTGTTCAATACCCATGTTTGAAATGGGCTATCTGACAATAAATGTACATACTAGTTATTAGGTGGAATTAACCTGAGATTTAGGACTGATAAAGGCATCTCACTTTAGGCTTCTTGGGCTGTTGCATCTCTCCTGCAAACTTTGGGAAAATTATTTACTACAATTGAACTGATAGGGTGGGTAAGCAGGGGGAAGAAGTCACCAGAAGAAACAGACAATTGGACTTGATGATCTTAAAGGTCTCTTCTAACACTGATGATACTATGATTCTAAGAGGTGACAAAAAAAAAAATCTGACCTGCATTTAAAATAGGCCATTTCAGATTTGCAGGGAGAGGTATAACATGGTTATTTTACTAGTCATTAGTAAGACACTTATAATTTAAACAGTGAACTTTTTTCTGTCCTTCTCTGCAGAACGCAGAAAATTTATAGTGTATATAGTATGGGCTTTAGTAAGACTGGATTAAAAAAAGGAGTATGCAACTCAGAAGTAAAACATACCCCTTAAGATGGTAAAAATTACTCTGCAGGAAAATGCTTGAAAAAGGGGTGGGAAGTTTTGTAGATCCTGAGTGTTAGCTGAAAGGGAAGCCCCCATATCTAATAATTCTGACCTGGCTTACAGGATGGACTGCCCAAGCCAGTTAAGCTTTCCTGTGGTCATAGCAGTAGTGGTACAACAACATGTGGGAATTTTAGTTATGAACTAGGTTCTCATTAAGGTAAATGCTATAAAAACAGAAGGTGAAGAAATTGCTCTTTGCCTTGAAGTGCACTATGATACTGGGTAAAGGTCATGTTTCCATGTCTATAGCAGTTCTTGTATCCTCAGAGTAAAGTGTCATTGACAGTTTATTGAGAACATGTTTAAACTGTTGTTTTGTTTGTCTGTAATGTTGAAAAGTGGAGAATATTGGGTTGTGGGAAGTGTTAGATTGACTGCAAATTCACATACTTTTATTTGCCCAGCCAAAGAAGTACATGCTGAGATAGAGTCTGAGTGCAGGAGAATCTGGAGAGATATACAGTTTAGGTATATTCAGACTGGATTTTGAAAATCCTTAATATCATACTGAAACTGCTTGCTACACCTAATGCCTTCTTGCCCTGAGCTATCATCTACCTAATTATAAGGAAGCTATTTGAGACTCTGAAGGGGTTTATTTTTTGAATCTTCAATGCTAGATATTTATTTAAAATGGATAATAAATGGTAACAACTCCTAGAGCAAATTTTCCTAACTTAGCAGTGAGTAAGGCTCTTATATCTATCTATATATCTATCTATCTATCTATCTATCTATCTATCTATCTATCTATCTATCTATCTATCTATCTGTCTATCTATCCTTTAACTATTTTCAGGGTCAGGAGAGAAGCTGAATGGAAAAAAAAAAAGTTGCATCAGGGAATCCTTGTCATTATAAAAAAATAACTTTGTACTGATAACTTTACAGTTATAATACCTGAGGTGTCAGGCAAAGAGCCATTATCAGCTTTACTTGCAGCTTCCCCAAGTGCCTAACTCCTTGCTTTTTAGCATTCAGAGATAACAAGTAGGTAGTCTGAGCTAATTACTTGCCCAAATATCCAGGGATCAACCTACTGTTTGTGAAACAAACAGTTTATCAGAGCTGTCACGTACATGCACAACATTTAGTGTTAGGTTTCTGGTTCAGAAATAGCAGAGAGATGCCCAGCAACTGCCTGTTGGTTTTTGTAAATGGAAAAGGTTTGAGAAGTCAGTTGTGGAGATCTGTCCAGGAAAGATATGTAACTAACTGGTTTTGTTGGGCATTTTGACTTGTTCAGCAGATACAAAGGAAGATGAACTATAGTTGAACTCTGTCTCTCATTAAGAAATTTCATTATTTTACCAATACACTGAATCATGGGAAAACCAACTTTGCTATTCTTCCTGCTGTCTAATTTATTTTAGATAAATAGAAGACTTTGGTCCCCAGGGTTATCAAACTCCATCATTAAAATACATTAACTGAAGAAAACTTTGAACCAAGAATTCCCTTCTTGCCCTAGGTTAGCCTTTACATCAGGTCACAGAAGAAACTGCAGGGAGGTCTCATATCCCTGTATTTACAGGTGTTTAAGTAGCAACAAATTTACTGCCTTTAGCATCTTTGCATCTGGTTCTCAAAAATGGAGAATTCTTTAAAATGCAATCTAGAGGGCAACTGCCAGTACAATAAATATAGCAAAGGGCTGAGCTGCTTCTGCAGCCACAATAACAGCAGTGTTTTATTTAGGGCATATAAGTATTTGTCAGAGTCAAAATAGGAAGTCATTTCCTTAAGAGGCAAACTGCCCAGGTCACAGTTGGCCAAAGGTTGCAGGTACAGGGTTATCCTGCTAAAGAGTTAGTTGGATTATAGCAGTGAGGAACCTGATTAAGAGAGACCTTAACAAACACCAATTTCATCCAGGGGCAATGGAGCTCTCAATTTCTGAGTTCACACAATCTTAATGTCTTATTGAGCTGAGTATGACTGCATGTTGTCAGCAAAGCAAGGAAAAAAATAATACCTGAAAGCAAACATGCCTCTGTTACTATGAATTTGAAAAACTATTGACACAACTAAGAGAAACACCTTCCCTCCATATTGAGATGACATTACATTCTCTTGGCTACCTAGCTTTCAGTGTTTAATGTTCTAGAGATCCCTTATGGTTTGTTATATTGAGCTATATTGTCCAAAAGTGGCAAGGAATTCAGAATTCAAGTGATTTAGTTCAATGCTAGAGATGAAATTTTTGGAAAGTGTCTTTCTTTCAAACACATTTTCTGGCTTGTGCATGACATTTATTTTCTTTTTAAAAGCCTGTTTCTGGTCTTTGAATTTGATGTTTGTTTGTGGAGGGCTAACTTCTGCTTCAGCCAGAGTGTTTAGAACATACTAATTTTTCCATTTTTAATTTTTGCCATTTCTTTAACAATGAAATGTTTTCCTTGTGGTTAAAGATATTGTACTGGCAGATATTGGACTTGCCACCAAAATAAGTTCAGCTGTAGAAAGACCCCATCTTGATATTTTGTCATAAGACCTCACTTTTGATTTGGGAGTATAACCTCTGGAGGGAAGAGGTCAATTTTGTCTGCCCTATCCATTTAGTTTTGTCTTTTGCTCTGAGGGTGCCACTTAGTTCTGGTTGTGACAATGGCTGGTCTGATGGACACCTGCCTGCCAGGCAGTAGGCTGAGATAACTAATTCATTTCACACCAGCATCAAGCAGCTGTTACATTACAATGTCTTTCAGTCATTACTGGCAAAGGCAGGATTTGAACCAGTAGACTAAAAGTATTCTTGTATTCCAGAAACCAGTGAAGGCCAGCAGCTGTGCAAACCTCTCACATGCACATCTCCCAGTGCATCTACCTCCTTGCCTGTGAAGTTTGTGGGTTTCCTGCCATGAGACTTCTCCAATACGCATCATGGATTAGTTAACTACATTTCTTACAAGTAACGGATTATTTGAAAGTCTGACTTTATCTAAAAATCAGATGTGTTAAAGATATCTCATGGTGGGCATCCTGTGGAAGCAACAGAAACTGTTTAATGTTCTTGGAGAAAACACTCAGTTCCTGCTGTCTGCAGGAACTACTGCAGTGAACCTTTCAGTGCCTGTGGTCCAAATCTCATTCTCTTGATGGTTCACCTTGTTACTGCAGATATTGAACAGCTACCTGGGTCTTCACTTCAGTCCTCACTGATGGCTCCTTTGCTATTTCAAATCTGTGCTACACTGGAGCAGATAGTGCTTGTCACAGGAGCAGTGATTGTGTCCCACTGTATATGATTTTCTCTTACACTCTGAATTCCTTTTCTTTTATTTGTGGTCCCAATGATTTGAATCTGAAGATAGGAAGATATGAGGTAGGACAAAGTACGAGAGGATGGGAAGGTAGCAGAAAGTAAAGTGTCTGCATTTACCTGTATTAGTATTTTATTTAAGTATCACTTCATATGAAGTAGTTTTCTGACACTTTTCTCAGGGCAGAAAATAGTCTGAATTATGACCATTATAGCTTTAAACAGCTATGTGGTTGAGGAAATAATTTTGAAAACTGCTCTTGCTGTCCCGTCTACTTCAAAAGAGTGTTTGGGGCAGTGTTGAGCAGTCCCCATCACAGAACTGTCACACTCAGTTGGTGTGATTGACCAGGTCCTGATGAGGAAAATTATCCTGGAGTCATAGTGACCCCCTAACCCTTCGAAGGGGTCGGGAGAGGGTGCCGTGGTTGAGGAGCGAGAGACCCGCTCTGCCAGCGCCTGCAGCACATCAGTCTCTGTAGCTGAGTCAAAGTGCTCACTTCTTTTTTTGTTTTCCCTTTTGAATGGCAAAAGAAATGTCACCTGTTTTCTTGTAGCTCTCTGTTATGTGCAGGGAACTGTTGTCATGATTCTTGGCATCTGAATTCCTTAAAAGCTGTTTTATGTAGCAGGCAGCTAACGTTAGCTGGGCATTGGCTGAGGTGAGATGAGCCAGGTTTTCTCTGCCTTGCTTCCACAGGTACAGCGCCCTTCAGTGAAAAAGTTAAGGGAGCAATGTAATGGTTAAACATTTGTTTGCTTGTTTTTTGAAGAACATGGCTGTTCCTTTCCACATTACGACACCTGAGATTATTGAAACTGAAAGAGTCATCAGTGGTCCTGTTTTTTTTGTGTTAATGTGATGTCTTATTGCTCAATATATCTTTATTTAGACAAGGAAAATAAACTAGTTAGTTTGTTTCATTTTATAGTTTTAATTCAGCTTCACCTTTAAATTACAGTACAGTCAGCTCTGCCTATTCTCTGAGGCATGTTTATTTTTTTGTGGGAAAAGATAGAGCTTCTGAAGAAGCCTGAAAAAAGACAGACTTTTTTTCTTTTTTTTTAGAACTCTGTTTTCACAAAGCCTTGGTTTTTGCAAAACCTTCGTTATAAACGAAATTGACCCAACAGTGGCCCTTTAAGAGACATGTTGGCAGTTAATCTGTTCTGGTTTACAGCATGTACATTGCTTTAAGAATGACTGGAATTCTAGGGGGAGGGAGAAGGGAAGCTTTGACCTCCATGTGCACATGTGCTGCTGCCAGCATCCCCTTGCTCGTCTCTGTGATTAAATGGATAAATCAAAGAACACCAGCTTCTTTTCTGTTCTCTCTGCAATGAGGGTCTCTTTTATTTATTAGTAGCCAGCATGGCTGAAATACTTCCAAGTGCAAGAGGGAAGGTTTCTACCAGTTATTTTGGTGTGGGAGCCGCTAGCCAGCCGAGTTGTTGAAGTTCTTAATTATACTGCTTTTCTTTTCACCAGATCTGAATGCATCAATAAGTTTGCCTCTGTCTTTGGGACCATGCCTCTCAAAGTGGTGGAGCATCGTGCTGACCCTGTCCTGTACAAAGATGACTTTCCTGAGAAACTGAAGAGCTTTCCCAATATCGGCAGCTTGTAAAGAGTGAGACAAACCTCAGTGAGGAAAATGACAGCTGAAAAGGTGCTATGAGGAATATAAGGCCCTGAAGACAAAACTTGCTAGAGAGTGGGTTGCATCTGAGGGAGATGGGAATTAATGTTGTTGTCATCCTTTTACATTGCACAAAGTTGTAATTGAAATCTGAAGAGCTGCTTCTCTGTTGCTCGCAGAGAGTTGAATCTATTTGTGGGTTGTCCAAAAAATGTCAAACACACACTTTTGTCCAAAGGAGGCAATGCACCTGGAAGAATAACACAGAATCTTGCTCTCTGTGGTCTGACTGGCGTGACTGACCTCTTCTATCAAATGTGCTGCAGGCTCCCTGGTTAATGAGCATCCATCCATTCAAAGCAACTGTCTGCAATGTGGAGCTGTTCTCTTTTGGGAGGAGTTTATTTCCTGTGTGGCTGGTGGGCCTCTGTCTTTTGAGCTTTAACTGTTGTCTTAAGTAACTGTAACAAATATTTTCTTCTGTAATATGAGACAAATGTTTATTTTTTTACAACATCACAAACAAAAATCTGTCTGTTTTCACCTAGTTTAAAGAGCAAAGCAATTTGTGTTACTTAAATTATTTTGATGGAGATGGAGACACAGCAGCTGGGAGGATACTCTCCTTCAAAGCAGAGACCTACAGGACAAAACTACAATTGCTGCACTTCCTGTGTAAATCTCAGGTTTTCTGCTGCACTCATGCAAAAGACTCTGCCTCTCTATCAGAACTAGTTGTATTGTACAGAAAATGATTTGTCTTTAGTCTTATATTTTTTATCTTCATTGTAAAACCAGCAATCAGGTTACACTTTTACATTGTAGCCATCTATAGGGATGAAGTATGAAATAAGTTTTTCAAGTCTGAATCCTCTTCAGCAAGCAGTGTACTAATTTGTAAAACACCTATATTTGCAGAAATTCCCAGTTCCAGCTTCAGTGTACAGGCACATGTGTATGTGTAAGACTTCTTAACGCACACTTACAAACTCCTGTAAGTTACCATTGTTGGAAAAACTTTTGTGTCTTTGCTTGTAATTTAAGGAACCCATTGCCACAGGCTGAAACATACAGCTTATGAAGTCTTTTGGAGAAGATTTACATTTCTTAGAAGCATCTGAATTGTTTCTCCATACTGAAATGAACCTGAATGAAAAGACTAAATGCAACACAATTAGAAATAAAGTTGCCTGGACTGTTACTCTGGCCCTTCAGTATTAACGAGGGTCCTAAGTTGGGCTGAGAAAGCAATCTCTTTTCTAGCTCCACTGATAAAATGCTTGTTACTAGATAAGTGTGATTTCACTGTCTTTTGACACCTCTGTTGCTGCTGGTTACAGACACATCCTACTTGATGGGCTGTTTTTCTGTTACACTGCAAGCAACCTTATTCCTCAGATTTGCCAAACCCCAAACAATAGGACAAGTGTTAGACATCATGGTTCACCCCCTCTCCTAAACTGGATACGCAGCAATGACAGAAACCAAATGAAAGTCAGGCTAGAAACAGGAAACATCTGCTCCTATTTGTCTCACCCCCACTAAAACTTATCTTATTGCCCAATGCAGTGGATGTGCTGTGAATAAAAATCATATTGGAACAATAGCTTTGAGGGGATGCTTCACTTCATAACCTCCCTGGGATGTGCCTGTAAACTGTATCATCTGACTCTCTGGGAGTGTTTAATTACTAGTAAATGTTTTTTGCTGCACTCTTTGTTTCATTCCTGAGTTGCTATGGGAGCTAAAAGGATAGCTGTTGCAGTGACAACTGCTGTTTGCAGAGTGGCTATCACAAGAGTGAGGAAGGTTTGTTACTTATTATATCTCCTTTGCAGCCTTTCAGGTTTATTAACATGAACCTTCTTTTTGAAACTTCCTGTTGATTTATGTACTGGTGCTTGAGCATCAGGAGATACCAGCATATTTCCCCTGAGAAGTTTGCTTTAAAAGGGTAGCAGCAGCAGTGCAGTAGTCAGTTTTAGCTGTCCTTTTGGAGCTGATCTCAGCTTGGCAGGCCCTAGCAGTTTAACTGAGTTATAACACCTTGCTTACAGAGTTGTGAAGCTGCTGTGATTTTTTGATTCTTTCTCAGTAAGCCAGTAAAAGGTTCATTTTGCACAGAGTCTTAAAAGACACTGAGGGTTTGAAACACTTGGTTGAATATTTTTAGATGTAGACAGCCAAACCAGTCCTGCTAAGCTGAGGTATAATCTCCAGTCAGTAAAAAGGTACCCTGTCCTTGTGTCTGCATCCAGGAGCATCTGAGTAGTTTCCCCTTGCACAAAATGTCCAGTCACCCCTAAAAATTATGTTTTATCCTTTGGCCTTTTACAGTTGCTTTTATAGGGCTAGATCATTTACAACCCCATTTGTCTCTGTTTAGTGCCATGGAGAAAATTGGGCAATTGACTATAAAGAAAAACTGTAAAATTGCCTACTTACTTGCTCTCTGCATTTATTATTGTGATGTTCTTGATGCAAATTCTGTAAAGATAAGATGCAATTGTGTGTCTGATTTACAATGGAGTTCTTGTCAATCTTTAAGATAATTTTAAACTTTTCATTGTATATACGATATCCAAAAAAACTTTGATAATTGTATATTAAAAAATTAAATCACATGAGTGTTTATTGTATTTCACTTCTGGAGTGGCACAAGGAAACATGAATTAATTCAGAAGGGAGAATTTCAGTGACGAGCTCTTTTACTACATAAATCTGTGTTAAACTTGAATATCCACAATGCACTTCAGAAAGATCTGTCAATATTTTGTCTTTCCCATAACTGGAGTTTGATGGTTGTCTTGAAAACAGAAGTTTGGTCTATATCCCAGTCACCTTTTGGGGAGAGTAGTTGTTACTCTAATTTTCTGCCAAGATTTGACAATAGCATTTATCTTGGAGAAATATGGAACAGATTTTTTTTTT
>VZRH01006634.1:655534-694536 GCA_013397555.1 Urocynchramus pylzowi | reverse complement strand
AAAAAAAAAAAAAAAAAAAGCTGCAAGTGCAATAACTTACTTCAAAAAACATTAAAAAGAATCAAGCTGCAAGACTGTTTGTTCTTTTTTAATATTCCACTGTAATGAACTGGTAATACATGGTTGCATAGGCAATAACATTGCATGGCACAAACCTCATGTGGCAACATTTTAAATGATTCTTTTATTCTTTTTTTTTTCCTGAACATTTTTAAAACTTTTTTATTTTTTTTTTGTATGTTCTACCCCAGGCCATTAAGCTAAAGAGAAAAAAAAAAAAAAAAGGTAGCATTTATACAAGGTTACAATATTTTACAACAAAAAACCAATAATATTGATTGAGGTTTGTTTTATTTCTTTCTCCCAGTCTCTCTTTCAAGCACTGCACACCTAAACGGATATATTATTATACATTGAAAACTGTCCTTCAAAATCAGTAGTATAAAAGTCCTAGCTCTACCTACCTACCTAGCTATGTGGGGGGAGTGGAGAACCATGTTACCAGCAAAGAGTTAAGGGGGTGTAAGGCTGCTCCCTCGCCTCCTCCCAGCTCCCTTCGGGAAGCTGCAAAGGGCTGAATGACTTTCCATCCGATTCCACCCCCTTCCCATTTGGGTTTAATTTCTGCCTCGGTCTGTTTGCTTTTTGCTGTGTCAGTCAGAGCAGCAAAATAAACACGGGGCTCTGCCTCTGCTTGATTATTTTTCAATCCTTTTCCAAGAAACTACCTTTTTGCCTTAGCTTGTTTGGAGAGTGTTTTACAATGTGCTTCCCGGCCTGAGTGTACTCTGGGAGTCAGGGGAACGTGCCTCCCCACCCCAAACACCTCCACTGCAGGAGGAAAGCAGCAGGCAGCCCCGCTGGGCAGCACCGGGGTGCTCCTGGCCCGGGCTGGTGGTGCCTCCCCTTGGCCGATGGGGCAGGTGAAGCCACGTGCGCTGCAGCTCTGTGACCTCGCGTGTGACACATGTCACTGCGTGTGGCCTTTCCCCAACAGCCTGCCCATGCCGTGGCTCAGGCTGGCGTGGTCCAGCCAGGATGTGTCAGCTGGCAGGGATGTGCATTCTGGCAGGGATGTGCATTCTGGCAGGGATGGACGCTCGCTCACACTCTGCCACGGGCCTTAGAGGAGAGGGAGGGTGGTTCTCTTTTTATTTTGCTGTCTTGGTCTTCCTCCCTGTAGGCTCTACCCAGGTGGGTGCTGGGGCAGCAGGACCTGAACTGGGAGGCATATTCTGGAGGATGCAGCCAGAGCCTGGCTGGAGAGCCTGGTGGGAATGCAGGTGGGTGGCACTGCTGGCAGCAGGTGACGTGCCAGGGGGCTGACCCGGCCGCTCTCCCGGAGCTTGTTGAGGCACAACAGCCCTAAGAGTCTGGGCCCTGCAGGCCCAGCAAGCCCAAGCCTAGCTCCCCACTGGTTTCATTTGCTACCAAAGCACCAACTACTGCTTGTAGGCAAGAAGTGCCTCCAAGTGCTTGGCAGCGAGTGGTACTCAACCACTTTTAAGCCAGTACCAGGAACCCATGCTGCTCCTGCTATCGACATCCTCCTGGTCTCAAAGCTCTGGGACATCTCTGGGGTTCCCAGCCATGGGCAACATAAGGCAGCCACCTTGTAGGATCCCTGCTCTATAGCCAGGCCTGGGAGTGCCTGGGAGAAATGTTTTGCTCCTCCCTCCATGGGGCTGGAGGGAGCATCTGGGTGAGCCCGGTTCGCTGGGCTGCACCCACAGAGGATGCCACCACGGACATGGCAGGTGTTGGGATGGCTGATGCTTGTGAGACATTTTGGTGGTGGATGGGGATAAAGCTTGCAGCTTTGAAGGCAAGTCCAAGCCAGGGAATTGTGATTCAATGTATAGACAGGAGTAAAATACTAAGTAAGAAATAAATAGAGAAGAAAGTCATAAATAGAATTGAAAAGTATTAAAATAACAATAATAATAATAATTAAAAAAAGTGTCATGGTAATGTGAGATTGCAAGAACAGCACTGACCCTGTGACCTTTAAGAAATGCAGTAGCTGTAGGTTGGCTAGGTTAAGATACACACACACACACACACATATATATATATATATACAAACATATATATATAAGTATATATATATATATTTATACAGGTTTTCATGTTAATTTAACAGCTAGTTTTAAAAACCCTTTTAAATTAATTTTAAAAATGTGTGTTAAGTACAGATGCATGTAGCTTAAAAACTACCAGAACAACTGCTTCTGAAGGTTTGGGAGGGGCACCCCTTCCAGCATTACCCACAGGTGTGGGTGCAAGGGGCTGTGCTGGAATGGCAGCAGCACCTGGAGGGGTGAGGCAGTGGGGCTGCCTGCAGCTGGAGGTGGGAAGGGAGCCCTGCACAAGGGGGTCCAGGGAACAACATTCCCCTTGCCTCATGGAGTTTTCAGGCAGGCTGAGGGCTGGGCACGCACAGCGGTGTTTAAATTAGACTGAGTCCAACATGTGCTTTCCACATGAATTTTAAGGTGAGAGAAAGTGGGGGCCAAGCTTCTCTAAATGCCAAGTCTGCTGCCAGGAGACTCTCCTCTCTCTCTCTAACAAGACAGGGATACAGCACTTAATCCTCTGGGCTGTTAAACAGCTCAGATGAAATACTGGCCCCGTGGAAGTCTGTGAAGAAAAGCTACCTTTTAACTTCAGTAGGGAATGCAGCTAAGCTCTTGAATAGATACAGCCCTCCACTGGAGCTGCCTTCAGAGCTTGCAGGCTAAGTGAGACTGTCCCCATTTGCCTGCCTGCCCCACTGCACTCTCCTTAGCCCTGCTCATTGCTAATTTGCCTTGTCAGCAATGGTACTGGACTGTTCAGGCAGCAGCCCTCCACTGATTGCCTGCTGACATTGGGAAGCATCAAGATCCCCGGTGTACCTGGGAAAAGGCTCTTAACTCTGTGCTCAGCTGCCTGCACAAATCTGATGGACAAATTGCCTCCTGTCACCAGTCCCTGGGTAGCTGGGAAGCTCAGTGGCTCCTGGGGTACCCAGTGGGGATGTACACACCTCCAACTGGTCAGCATGATCCTGCCTGGTTCGGTGATCAGCATCACTTTCTGCATCTAAGCCACCATGCCTGAGGCCTCAGCTGAATGTTTAGGCTGGGATGTAAATCCTGGCTGCTTGTGATGGGAGAGGCCCTGGTTATGCAGATGATGTGGTGAAATGCATGCTGGCTCCCTGTGCATAGCAGGGAAAGCAGCTCTTGGCATTTCTGAGGAGAGAAAAGAAACAGTACTATCGGTGTTTTCTTATTCCAGTAAATATATTACTTTTGACCTAGCAATAGTGTATCATTAAGGTAGAGTACTGACAGTCTGGGCACTATGGAAATACTTGTATGGCTCATTAACCTGAAGCTGGACACTTGGTTGTAGCTTATTTGGAACTTTTTCCAAGACCATTAGATATTCCTGGACCTTAAACCACAAGATCCCCTAACACTGAGCATGCGGAAAGAGGGCAGGGTGACAAACCAGTTTTTCTGGGAGTAGTATCCTCTAATTTCCTTGCAAATCTTGGAGATGGCTACCCCAGCTCAAGCCCAGCTTGCAGAGCCACACTGTGTGGGTGGTAGCGCTCAGCCGACTTTCAGCTTCTCCTTGGCAGAATTTCAGTGGGGTAAAAGGATGTTCCAAAATTATTCCATGCACTATGATCACTGAAAAACTTGTAAAACGTTTAGCCTTGCAAAGGAGATCTTACTTAACAGCTCTGTGCAGGTAAGAGCAGTGGGATGGAAAAGCAGAGAGGCAGGTTGGTTCACACAAACCAGAGAAGTTCTGGTCTCTTCTACGTCCTCTGCAAAGTGAAGAGGATCTGAGGAGGCTAGAGATGGGACAGTACCACCCTGTTCTCCCTTGAGCCCCTTCCCAGCCTGCTCCCTTTGCTGTCCCTGGTGCAGAGATGCCCACAGCCATGGAGTGCAACAGGGCCCTGGGGTGGAGGGCTGAGGGAAGGCCTGTCATTGCACGTGTCTGACCCTGGGATGAGGTGTATGAGGAGTTTGGTGGCCTTGTGCCACTGTGGTGGTGTGCTAGTGCTTGAGCTCTTCCTTAGAGCAGTCTTTCTGGGGACTTGCAGATTTACATAGCAGTTGTGCTTTCCTGCCAGAGCTGCTGTCTCTAAACTGAAGTTAAGAATTCCCCACCCAGTGAAAGACAGAGGAAATCTTTTCCTGTACCACCGTGCTTGTGAGGCTCAACATAGACCACGACCAGGGAAAGCAAAACCCAGGCACTCCCTGGAGCAGTGAGCCATGCTGGAAAGCTTTTGTTTGCTGGGGTGTATCTCCATCTGGGTCACCAGAGGGCTGGCAAAGACTCTCAGCGTGGTAACACCGTGCCATGGTGGGTAGAGGGGCATCCCCTTCACGGGCCTCGACAACTCTGCTTCATCTCAGAGTACAAGATGGACTGGGAGCAGGGTAGAAGGAGGTGGGCTAATGTTGCCTTTTTTCTAGCTCTGGTTATCTTCCCAGCCCTGTTCCCCACTCAGCTGTGGGAAGTCAAGTCGTAGCTCCTGCTAAAATGATGTTGGCAGTGTGAGAGTGTCTCTTTGCTGGTGCCAGAGTCCCCATCCAGTCCCTTGCCCAGGGCAGAATATGTGTGTGTGAGTGTGTGAGGGTGTGAGTGTGTGAGTGTGTGAGTGTGTGAGTGTGTGGGTGGATGGTGGGAAGGGAGAAGCTGCTGAAAGGCCGGTGGGCTCTTGCTCTTTGGAAAGGCGTGTCTGGTGTCAGAACAAACAGCGGGAAGGAAAAATGCCCAGGTTGGTGGGGAGGTGGCAGTGAGAAGGGATGCATCCCATCCCAGATCTTGATGGAAGAGGTGCTGCTCCACAGCCTCCCTCTCCCTGCCTGATCCCAGGAAGCCAGGAGCTGCCACGTTCATGCTGGAAACACTCCACTTACATTAACATATGTACTTTATATGCCTAGGGTAGCTAAAAGTGCTGCATTCAGATCCCCGAGGAGGCAACTGCTGTCTGGAGTCCAAGTGGATGGATTTACTGGGCTGTCCCCAGGCGCTCTCTCCGTGTCTGGCGGGCACTGGGCTGCAGCCCTGTCATGTCGCCCAGGAGATCGCGGCGCTGTGCTCCTTCGCTTTCATCCTCAGGGCAGCGATGCTGGAGGTCTTGCGGTCCGGCTCGCTGTTCAGCTCGTAGCCATTGAGGCTGGGGCTCATCCCGGCTGTGCCGAAGAGGCCACCCATGTGAGTCTGTCCCACGTGGCTGCCGGGCCCGGAGACTCCAAGGAACTCGGAGACGCCGCCGGCCGCATGGGGGTGAGCATGGGGGGACATGCAGGAGGGCACGGTCTCGCAGGGGACCACACAGGCAGGCACAGGGGAGGCGGCTCCATTGTTGCCAATCCAGGAGGGGTTCTGGATCTGGGGGTGGGAAAAGAAGCGTCAGGGCTGCCCCGTGCAGGGTATGTCGGGCAGCTGGCCCGAGGGAATGGGCTGTGTCCAGCCCCGGCCCGGCAGGACAGCCCAGCGGAGGGGCAGCCAGTGAGATAGGCATGCGGTCCTGTCTGCTGGCCCCTGCCAGCTGCAGCACCCTCAGCCCTCCTGCAGCCAGCAAATCCACTCCAAAACCCGTATCCAACCTGGACAGGGACAGGCAGTGCAGCAGGATTACTCTCAGGGAGCAGGATGGTGCTCCTTCTCTGCCACAGCATCTGTTTATTTATTCCTCTCCCGGACACTTGTCTTACTTTTTTTGTACCGTGAGCACTTTTCTCAGCACAGGAAACTTTGTGTCATCCATGATGTTTCTGTGGTCCTACTCATTACAGAGGGATCAGGCAGAAAGCAGTGAGGCTGCTCATCCACCCTCCCTCTCCAGCTCAGGGCAGCTTTGCCGAGGCGAGGGCTGTTTCGTACCCACAGACGCGCCTGTCGGAGCTGAGCCCCCAGCTCAGCTTCATTGCCCCTCTCCCCCAGCAGGGCCCATCCAGGCAGCATCACCTGCCCTGCTGCAGAGCAGGGCCCTGCAGGGCCACCTAGAGAGACCATCTGGGATCCTCCAGTGCCACTCATAAAAGGATATTGCAGAAGAGAGGCGTGCTCAGTATTTGGCAGTGGGAATAGGTGTGGTGCAGCAGGGTGCACATGGGCATGCAGGATGAAAGCAGGGAGGAGGTGAGCAGCTGGCTGGAGCAAGAGAGCAAAGGGCCCTTCATCCCACTGCCCCTTTCCACTGCTTGCCCTTGGGTCCTCTCTGATCTCTTACCTCCTGCAAATTGCTTTTCAAATTTTTGATCTCTTGTGCTGGGAGAGGAGGGCAGTATGGAGGGAGAGAGAGCAGTGTAAGTTACAAAGGCAAGAGAAGGACATGCTAAAAAGGCTGCTGAGAGTGTTCTCTGCTTGAAAAGCTGCTTTGGCATCTCAGCTGTTTCAAAAGGGTTTCTTGTTCAGTTTATGGGAGACGCCAAGCGGGAGAGAGGTCAAACACTCCCGGCTTGGCTGCGGGGTAGCATTGGTACAGCACTGGCTGGGGAGGCAGCTGACAGACAGGGTGTCAGGGAGGGAGGACTTCCAGCAGATCTGTGAGGACAGTCAGGTTCAGAGCATCATGCCTGCAGAATTGTGCCCCTGAGCAAATTCTGGGTGGTGGGAAGAGGAGTGGAGGATGGCGGGCAGTGCTTTCTGGGGCACAGCCTAGCCCTGGAGCTAGCAAACCCCAGTCTGCCTGGCATCATCTGAAGTGTTGTGAAACTGGGGCTGGCCCAAAGTTTAGGAGGCTATTGTGCTGACAGGTCTTCCAAGACAGGAAGCTAAGGAGGGGAGGCAACCCTGTGACTTGCTTCCAGGGGCAGGGCAGGAATGGTTTCAATAGGACTCAGAAGCAGCCTCAGGTACCCCAACAAGGCTGCTCCCTCCCCTCTTCCTTTGGAGCATAAATCTACCACTCCCTTGGGAAGCATCCCCAGATGTCACCAAGTGTGCTGTGCGTACCACAGCCCATCACTGGGAGATTGCTGTGGGAATTTGCCAGGGGAAAAATGCTTTTATCCAACCCCATGTCCAAGGGGCATTGAAACCAGACATGGTAACAGGAAGCCTCCCTGGGATCTGCTCTTCTTTAGGCATGAATTACCCTTTTGGATCTTTTTTAAATCAGTGGCAAGCTAGTGGGCAGCAGCACATATAGATAGGATGTGCTGAGCAGGGTGACCTGTGCCCAGGGGTGCTGCTCTATATCACACAGTGCTGGGCTTGGTACCTGCTTTAAAGATGGATGCTCTGGGCCAGGGCATGAGGGACCCAAGCAGAACACCTGACTAAAACCTGCCAGCCCTTCACTGCATGGCAGTAAAGCCCCGGTGTCCCTGCAGCCTTGCCTAAGGGCAGGTGGATGTGCCTGAGAAGTGAAGCGTGGCTTGGGGAGACTGGCACCATAGGCAGCGTGTCCAGCAAGCACTGTGGCCAGGCAGGGGAATGCACTCACCTGGGCGTAGTTCTCAGCACGGGTGAGCAGAGGCAGCTCGTAGGCGGTGGAGAAGTGGGTCCGGACCTGCTGCATCTGACCGAACCGCTCCCGCTTGCGCCATTTGGCTCGCCGGTTCTGAAACCACACCTGGGGAGAGGCGACAGCAGGGCTGTGAACAAGGAGAGCCCGGCAGGGGCTGGTAGCCCGGCAGCCCTGAAGAGCCCACCAGAGGGCAGGGCCACACCAGGTGGATGGTTCTGTATGGCACGGAGAAGGGCACTGCTCCCCACACATGCTCTGCAGGGGAGAGACAGTCCTTCCCTGCTTCTCTTGAGGGTCTGGGGCCAGCCTGTGCTCCTGGAAAGGGAGCAGGGGAGATGGAAAAGGGGATGTCCATCTTGTGGTGCACAGCCTCTCTGGGGACATTCCCAGCTCTCGCCTCCCACAGCCTGATTTGCCCTGGAATAGCCCATCTTCCTTTCACCCCGAAATCTGTGTTGCCCGGGCTCTGCCTGCAGCTCTCCTGCTGTCAGCCAGTCTCAGAGGAGAAGTGTGAGTACATTTGTGTGTGCTGCTGCCAGGCTGAAAACAGCAGTGGTGGTGGGGCTTTCCCCAAGGCTAATCCTGGCTATGATGATGCCATTGACTGCAGCTTGCATTTCTCACCAACTCTCTCATTTTTCTTAACCGCAACAAGAAATGCAAAACTGAGCACCCCTTCCCTCCTTAGCTGCAGGAAAGGACAGGTGTCCTTCTATAGCATCCTTTGGTTTACACTGAGTTTTCTTTGCAGGGTTTGCTACTCTTTGCTTCACAGTGCTGCTCAGATCCCTTCAAGGCAAAGACCAAAACTCTGTTTCTGCTCTTATTTTTACTGGCTTGACATCAGTGTGGATTATTGCACTGTTGTCAGCACCATTGCTCCTGATTTGCATCAGCCTAAGAGAGATCAGAGCCTGGCCCAGTGTCTTCAAAGCCTCTTGAAGCTCGTGAGTCAGGGAAACACATCAATCAAGAGCTGCTTTGAAGGCACTGAGAGATGAGGGCGATCACCAGGGGCTGGGTTGTGCAGGTCACGCCAGTGCATGAAAGGAGCACTCCTAGAGCCTCTCAGCTCTGCTTCGAGTTTTACACGGTGACTCGCTGCAGGGGGCCAGAGGGGGTATTGCTGACAAGCAGCTTGGCCCTTCCCACGCCTGGCCACGGGGCAGCTTCACTGCTTGCCAGGCATCTGGGGAAAGCAGATGCCAGGTAGGAAGCTCATGTCTTCACAGAACAGCAGGACAAGCCAGGTGCTTGGCACAGGGTGGGATGGCAGGACAATTTTTGCAGGGGCAAGAGAGCCGTGGCACCTGCAGCCTGAATCAGTGCAGTCAGGAGCTGCTGCGGGGAGGGATAAGGGGTTTGGGTTTCTGGTCTGAGCTGACCTTCCTGCTTGTGCTGGAAGAGTTGTTTCAGGCTTTCCTGCTTCAGTTTCTGCCTTCCACCACACAGACAGCCTCATGCTGGTCTCTAGCAGCCAGGCCTGTGGTATGAGTAGGCAGCTGAGGGTCTGGCTGTGCACTGGGGTCTGCTTTGGGCAGGGAGCCGATAATGCAGCTGCCAAGCACATGTTCCTCATGTGGGCTGTGGATAGCACAGGGTTTAGTGCCCACCCCCATGGCCTTGGCAATGCCTCCAACATGGGCCATCCACAAGCTGGCCAAAGCAGCAACCTGCTATCAGCCCCCTACCCTAAATCAAAAACCCCGTGAGTGTTCTCAGTAGGTGCAAAAAGCATCGGGAGAAGCATCCTAACGTTGTCCCAGCCGCGCACACGCCGCACATGCAGAGCGTCCTACTGGAGCAGGTTTGGTGCCTCAGGCATCTGTCTGTTTTTCTTCTACCTCTTCTTGGCACAGCCACTCCAGCCCAGCTGCAGGCCAGTCCCGGGGCTGGCCTGGATCACGCCGCTTTGATCTGCAGATTCAAAGTTAGCGGTGGTGACCTGGTTCCTCCTCGGGCGGAGGAGGCCCCGCTGTGCGCAGAGGGGTGGAGGACAGGTAGGGAGCGGAGCGGGGCCGGACGAACATGTGCCAGGCATACGCGGCCGTTCCCTGGCTGGTGAAGGCAGCGGCTGCCTCGCCTGCCTGAGCATCCCCTGGGAGCAGGGCGGCCGAGCTCAGGCCCACGGCAGCGTGTGGCTCTGCAGTGTGGCCTTGGAAGCCCCCAGGGCAGGGTCTGTGCCCTCTTCTTCCCAGGACGGCTCTTGACAGAGCAGAGGGAGGACTCGGCCTCTGCTCCCCCACGTTTATGCATTGGATTGAACAGAGCAAAGTGATTTAAACTGGCAGTTCCCAAACTGCCACGTGGCTGGTGGGCTGGGACGACGTGGCAAGTCATCGCACTGGGCTGAAGAAGAAGAGTGTCTTCAGTCCAAGTGTTGGTGTCACAGGCGGCAGAGACACTCTGAGCTGACAGTGAGCTCTGAAGCACTTGTGGCAAGGTTTGGACCGCTTTTTAAAGCTCTCCTTTCTCCTCTGGTCCAAATCCTTATAGGCTTCTTGGTATCTTGCAGCTGATTTCTCCGGGCCTCCACAGTGCTCCAGGGAAAACAAGACAGGCATGGCAACGTATAATGTGAAAATGTCAGCAAAAAACCTCAACTAATCCTCAGTATTTCCACAGTCTTAGAAGCCACCTGCTTTTAAAAAGCAAATCTAAACCCAAACAGAAGTTCATTTTCCTTTCATTGCCTGTCACTCCTTGTCAAGAGCGGCTGTTGTGGGATGGGAACGTGACAACGGAGGTTGCAGTGGCTAGTGCAGCATGTCCTCTGGGGTCAGGATGGGCTACTTCTGCTGTGCAGGGGCTAGCAGTCACTGTGGACTGAATCTCAGTGTTAGCAATTACAGTAGGAGTGTATGGTAATGTCATGTATCTGACTGCTGCAGACAATGCTTTGATAAGCCCTGATGTACCAAATCAGCCCTGTAAAAATCTACAGAACTCAGAATGTTTCATGTCTCCATAAACTTTCAGCTATATACTGGTACTTAAATCCATATGCATGCACAGCTGATGTGCTGTTGGGGGTAGAGAGGCCAGAAGTGGCCTGAGACAAAGCAAGGAGGCTCTTGCTCACTCTCTTGCTGCCTCTACCCTCGCACCCAGTGGGCACTGCCAGCCTGCCCCTGCCACCAAGCCCCGTGTGCCCTGCACAGGGCACAGGTGGATGGGCTCAGTTGGGACTTAACCCAGGCCACTGACCATGTCTGGGTAGTTTGGGGCTGTATCACTGATTTGTCCTTCCTCCAAGTTAAAGAAAAAGGTGTTTTCCCCTCTCTCCTACCCCCACCATGGCAAAGGTGGGTGAGGCTGACCTCTGCACATGTGGTGGTGGGCTGGTGGCAGCTGTGAGGTTGTGCTCATGCCCTGTCCTCAACAGCTCTCACTGCATCACTGCTCTGATGCAGGTAACAGCTGCCCACTGCGTTCAAGTCTCTTGTGCTTTTACTCTCTTCTGGCAGCCTCTCAGCATCCATTCTCCCCATTCCTGTCCTCTCACCCTGCTACCCTCCTCTCTCTGCCCAGCCTCCGTCTGTCTGTGTTCAGGACCCCATCCCTCTGTGAAAGGCCAGGCTGTCTCCCCTCTTGCCAGAGATGGACACCAGTCCTTTGCTTTTCAGACTGCAAGAACAGAGCCAGAATTCATCCTTGAGTGCTGAAACTGGACACCGTTTTATCAGTGGCCTGGAATGGGAAATTGGAGCCTGGGATGAGAGAATTGAATAACTCGAGCTTGTTTTCATTTCATGTTTAATTTCCTGCAGGCTTAGCTCAGTCTTTCCGCTCCTTCCACCAGCCTCCCAGGGTTTTATGGGGGAAAAGGGATCAAGATATATTACTTCTTGCTTTGCTTTGCTTTTTTTCTTTTCTTTTTTTTCCAAGGCGGTGATTTTGCTACAGCAGAGTTTGACATTTCCCTCTCACTTTCAAGCCCCCGCCGCATCAGAGGGTCACCGCCAAAACCATTTCATTAATGGCCCCAGCAATCATAAAGCTGGCTCTGAGGGGGGCTGGCTGAGGGGTTATATTCCCTGACTGCGAAGCCTCCTTCCCGTCCCATCCCTTTCTCCTGTCCCAGAGAGCAGTCCAGGAGGCAGATACTGATAACCCAAGAGAGATAAGCAGCCAGGGCCAGGCTGGCATGGGCTTGGGATGTGCCTCTGTGTGTTTCTATGCAAGGGGAAGGAATAATGTGTGAATACACGTGTCTACCTTGTTTTTCTAGTGCCACTGCCTCAGACATCTGCTGCAGACCTGGATGAGCTGAAAGAGCCTCAAGCAATTGCTGATACCAAGCAGAAGCTCTTTCTGGGGCTCTGCAGCCCCAGACATGGAAGAGGAGAAGAAAGGAATGGGATATACATGGTGCATAGGACCTACATGAACTCAGCACCCCCTGTGCACCCTTGTAGGTTTGTGGCTGAGCTGTAGCAACCTCTTCTTGGCTGTGCCTCTGCACAGAGCTTATGTATGGCTCCCACTTTGGAAAACAGGGATGTGCAGTATCTTAATAATACATGGAAACAAGGGGCAAGGTTGTGGGGAGTAGACAGGAAAATGTTGCATTGCATCACAGGGGGAATAAGCTTTGGCATTGTCAGACACCAGTAGAGATGGCTGGAAAGTGAGGCAGGCAAGGAAGTGGAGTGGGAGAGGGGCCAGGCCATGGAATGCCACTGCTTCACAGACAGTATGGTCCCCCTCATGTATGCTGTTGGCATGGGCTCTTCTCCAGACACCAAAATCTCCGGCAGCTACTTCACTAATGAAGCATGAGCTTGGGAAAGGGATGGAAAAATCAGAGCTGCGGAGCCTGTCTGGGCTCTGCATCTGCTCCTGCCTGCAGTGCAGCTGGTTATGCTCCCCAGGAAGCCAAGCCTGGCCAGAGGGGATGACCTCCAGCCAAAAGCTGTGGGAGGGAGCATCACACCTTAAACCTGTGCCTCACCTTTCTGACATCTTGCTTTGCTTAGTTCAGCTTTGCAGGCAACTGAAGCTGACCTCAAAAAAAATCATTCCAGGGCAGGATTATTCCTTAGATGACCACATCTTCCTTGGGAGAGGGACTACTGGGCTTGCCTCAAAGCCCATGGGGCTACAGCAGGTGTGTGCCCAAACGCCCCACAGCAGGCAGAGCCTTTCCCAGCACAGTGGAGAGTGTCTGAGTACCTAGCAGCTCTTTGGCTTGCAGGGGAAAAGCAGTGAGGGGCTCATGTCTAATTTGTGATTTCCACCCTCTAGCCCTTGGTTCTTGGTCCTTGCAGTAGGCATTTGCTTCACCATCAGCCTCCTGAGCTGCAGCCCCGTGCCCACACCTACTCTTGGGCTGTGAGCTAATGGCCCTTGATGCCACACTGCTGGTGTTGGAAGACCCCACAAAGCAGAACTGCCCAGGGGGTGGGAGGCCAAAAACAAGGTTAAACTAGCTATAGCACAACCCAGAGGTGGAGACAGGCCCTAGGTTGATTCACTAATGCTTTGTCTCCAAAAGCCTCCCTCACAGGAAGAGCAGCCCTGTGCCATCAGCAGAAAAGCCCTGTGCCACCTCAGACTGCAGCTCCGTGCCTCCCAGGGGCTGCCACTGCCATGCCAAGGCCAAGCAGCTCCCCAACCAACAGCCTCAGCCCCTGGGATCACAGCTGAGTTACCAGCACCTGGGCTGCCTCTGGGCCTGCCCAGCCAGCACCTGCTGCTGGGCACAAGCCTGCAGGTCCTCCTCTGCAGTGACAGGAGTCTGCACTGCTACTAACAGCATGGCAGCCCTGCATCACGAGGTGGTGGCCTGGTGCCAGCCCATGGCCCAAGTCACCGGGTCCTTCCCAGCAGAGCCAGGGAATGACTGAAATGCAAGTGCTTACCCCTTTCACCATGGGCTAAGTGCACGAGCAGCCAGGCCTCTCAGACAAGCCCTTCAGCAGCCCTGTCACACGAGCCCTGTCATCGCCCTCCCAAGTGAGAGGTGGCACTGGCAGGGAGGCTGTTCTTGGCTGCCTGTGGCAACAGGCTGCTGGCACGCTTATCTCAGAGCAGGCTAACCCCTCTTTGCCAGATATACTCCTGGCTACCTAGGGAGTTCTGTCCTCAGCTGAAGTGTGATCCAGTGGTGGGGAAAAACCCCAAAATGAAGGGTCATGTGTAAGGAATGTGCAGATTGCATCTGCCTGGCCTGCTCTGGCTCTGATGGACAGCCCTTCACACTGCCTGGGACGACACAGTAGCTGCAAACCCTGGCTCAGAAGCGAGCAGGAGGAGCTCGCCACCCTCCAGCACCTCATTCTCATTCCTGAGCTAAAGAAATGCCATGCACTGTGCAGCCTGTAACCCGATGCTATGCCTGGCCTCCCAGGAGACCCCATTAGCACTTGTGGTGTGTTCTTGGGAAATCAAGAGCTGCATCAATTGGCACAAGAGCTGATGTTTGTAGCACTGCCTTGCTCTGCCCATCCCGCAGTGCTCAGCATGCTGCACTCGGGGCCAGTGGGAATTGCACTGCTGCCTGCTGAAACACAGCCTTGGCCAGCCTGAAGAGAAACAGCTGTGGGGAGGAAGAGCACACCAGCCCTGCAAACCAGTTTAGGCAAGCACGCAAGAAAAATCCTGCTCCTGGTTGAATTCAGAAGTGAATGTACAAACTAAAAAGGACTTAAGCATGGATGTGGGCCTTATTTGCAACAACTACTTGTAAAAGTTAAAGCAGAGGCTGCCTGGGAGCTGGGAATATTCCTGGTATAAAAGATAGAATCAGGTGTCTCCATGGGCCAATTATTCTTAATGCTAATGCAGGTTCTGGGGGGGGTGAGCTAACAAATGCCTGCAGATGGAAGTGCCAGGATTATCTGTGCTGGAGAAGGAGCTGGCCACCGAGGTGTGAGCTGCGGATGCCCGCTCCATGCAGTGGTGCTCCTTTTTGCACATGCTTCTGAGCCCTGACTTGCCTCCTGTTTAACCTGCACTCACAGTAAAGAGCAGTAGTCAGAGAATCATTCCCTCCTGTGATGTGGATTTCAGGTCTGCTGGCCCCCCAGGTTAGTTCAAGGGAGCTAATTCATGAGAGCAGGCACCTGTGTGGGTGGGGGGGATTGAAACTGTCAACAGTGTGGCTCTTTGGCTCTCCTGCTTCTCCTAAGGTGGTGGGAGCACATTTTGCCTCCAGATCTCCAGCTTCCATGCAGTCTCAGCACCTGCCCAGCAGGCAACACGAGCTGCCTCTTTTGCATCACCACGTTCTCTGGCACTGAACTCCCAGTCACCTCTGCAGCCCCATCTGCCAGAAGGAGCCGATCCTGTGGGAAGGCTTGCTCCCACTCAGCCTGTGAACCTGTGTCCCCTGCAAGCCTCCTGAAGAGAGCAGGTTTTGTGCAAGCTTTGTTCAGGGTGGCGGTGAGGCTTACCCACATGCTGTCCCACTAGCTCAAGGACAAGAGGTGTTTCTGTGAACAGTGGATTGCAGGACACCAGACCAAATAAAAGGGGTGACACCAGTGCCAGACGTGGCTGTGCCTCCTTGTGCTTCCCCTGTGCCACAGGTTCTGATTGCAGCTTATGGTGGGGTGCCTGCAGCTTATGGTGGGGCTGCAAGGGAACCTCAGAGTTTTTTTTTGCAGCTCATCCACCCCTTACCCAGCCCCAGGATTTCCCTGCATACCTGTACACGAGCCTCGGTGAGGTCTGTCCTCATGGCCAGCTGCTCCCTGGCATAGACATCGGGATAGTGGGTCTTCTGGAAGACCTTCTCCAGCTCCTCCAGCTGGTAACTTGTGAAGGTGGTGCGGTTCCTCCTCTTTTTGCCCTTGTTGCTCTCCGAGTCGGCCTTGTCCATGGGGCTGGGGAGCTCGGTGCTGGCCCTGTCCTGGGGCACCTTCACCCCGGCCTCCTTCACGCTGAGGTAGCTGCTGTCCATTGCTGAAGGGTCGGAGCTTGGCTGCAAGTCAGGCTCTCCCAAACTGCTTTCCTTACCTGTTTCAGTGGGGGGGGAAGAGGAGGGCAGGTTTGACCAGGGGTAGGGGGCAAGGAGAGAGAGAAAAGGAAACAGATGTAAATCTTTAGACCTATTTTGCCCAGCACAGATGGGCAAGAGGAGGTTGGGGCAAGCTCTCTCAGATCCTGCTCCCTCTCAGAGACCCAGATGGGAGGATGAGCCCTACACACTCAGGTGCACACACCCCAGCAAGACCCTCCTTCAACCTCTTAACACCCACATCAGGGTTGAACATCATGGAGCACTACATTCCTTGCTCCTGGCCACAGGAAAGGTCTGTGAGAGGTACCCATCTGCTCCTTGCACCATGCAGGTCCCCTGCCACCAGCCCATCTGTGCTCCCCTGCTGAATAACACAGAGTAGAAAACCATGAGTACAGAGCAGCCACATGAGGTGCTCAGTGGGGTCTGTTCTCTGCTCCCTCATCCTCAGGCAGTGCTGGAGTGTCAGCAGAGGTGCTCCTGGCTGACACACCCAGTCACCCCACAGCCCTCTGCCAGGACTTGCACTGCAAAGAGGTTGTGAACGGGGCTTAGTGCCATGGAAAAGGACAATTTGAGACACCTGCAGAAACAGCACCCCATGTGTGCAGGGCAGAGGGAAATGAGAGGAGACTGACAGCAGTCTGGGCTGCTCTTCCCGCCTGGTTGCCCTCAACAATTAATAATTAATGAGACATGACATATGAGAGCAGTATGGCAGACAGAAGGAAGAAGTTTCAACCACTGAACCAGTGAACTGTTTCCTTTCTAAGGCTTAGCAGCTACAGTAAAACCACCTTTGAGCTCAGTAATGGGGTATATGCATCCTCAGGCACAGGCACTGCTTGTGTCCTCTCCTGCACACCTCCTGCCTCCAGTGACAGTGGTGTCCCCTTCATTAGCAAGAGTGATGCTACACCAGCAGGAGCCTGGTGGGGACCCATGGCTCTCCCTTATCTGATGCCACTGCTCTGCATGGTGGGCTGAACCCAGGCCAGAAAAAGAGGGATCTGTGTGGGGTGCACAACCAGGTGGCACACCTGGCCACATTTCTGGCTGAGATCTTAGGGCAAAAAACATGATAGCCCTATTGCAGGTTTTAACCTTGAGTCACTGTGCTCAGTTCCTAAATGTGTAGGAGGTGATACTGTGGTATTCTCTATCCATGCTCTCCTTACCAAGCCAAGAGCACATCAAGTGTCTCATATTTTTTTGAAATTTCCCTTTAGTCTATTTTTAAAACTTACCAGGCCAGGATCAGTCTTTCTGGGAAACAGTTCCACTATTTAGTGATGTCCCCACTGGGAGCTTTTCCCAGACAATGTGATAGCCAGGGTCATTAATGCCAGCTTAGGCATCTTAGCCTGTGTCTTTGGCAATACTCATCTCTTGTTACAAAATCCTTTAGCTAATTCACTGTATATTTACAGTTTAGCCCTTCTGTGAACAGCTCTGTCACATCTTCACAGGCAAAAGCCCATGAAAATTGTTGTGAGAAGGTGTACAGTGTACAAGTCCTTGCCCATCTCTCACTCTCACAGCTGAAAGGCTGCACTGAGACGATAGGGATGGAACCAGGAGGGTGAAATGTAGCTGTCACCCTCAGGCATGAGAGCAAGGGTGGCCCAGGTTTAAGCCTGGGGGGGTGAGCTATGAAAGGGATTTGAGAAGAAAATTGCCCAGGTGGTACAGAGAGCTTGTAGGCAGACTTTGGATGAAGGCATTGGAGTTACCTGCCACTTTCACCCTACTGTGATTTCAGATTTATTGCTTTCTCTAATATTGTTCCTTCAGACTTTTGAGGAGCTCCCTATAAAGCTTACCAAAGCTTGATGTCTATCTCAGCTCTCTTTGCTTTCATCCTTGGGAACATTTTGCAAAAATTTATGCTCCTTGGGTTCCAGGACCAGTGTCTAGGCCAGTGACTGACACACTGCCTCCTCTTTGAACCTGCCTTCTCCAACTGGCTGACCTCTCCCACTGCTCCTGGGGGATGCAGGTGGACAGACCTGTCCAAAATGGGCTGGGACAGTGCCCTGCCCCACAGCCTTGGTAAATCATAAGCTGCGGACATGATATTTATAATTTTTACAACTGAAAATAAAACAGTTCCAGAAAGTCTGCAGCAATGGACTGCCACCTATGAGACTCAATAGAGACAGAGTAATAAATAAAGTCTTCCAAGAGGATGGGGATTTTTGTTTTGTTTTTCTCTTTTGTTATTTATGATGTCAGGAAGCTCAGGACATTTTCCCCCACGGCTTTGCACTAGCTGCCTCCCTAACTCCTAAGCCCCTGCAGCTCCAGCAGCAGCCAACACAAGACCTGAAGCCTTTCCTTGGGAAATCCTCTGCTGGTTTTTATCTTCTTCAGGAGCTCACTTAGCTGGGGAAGGGTCTGCACACACAAACACAAACACAAACACAGAGAGAGAGAGAGAGAGGGAGAGAGAGAGAAGCTCTGTGTCTGTTCTAATTTCATTGACAGCATGGCTCAAACTGCAGCTGAGAGCTGGGTGGGCCCAGGGCTTTCAGCAGTGATAAATTATCTCCATCACAAGCCATCAGCCCCAAGGAGCAAGGAGTGTCCCTGCTGCACACACAGTGGGTGTTCCCGTGCCTGCTCTGCCAGTCCAGAGCCCTCCTTGCAGCTCAGCCATGCTGCTCTGCACTGCTGCTCCTCCTGCACTGCAGCAGGCATGGGCTTCTTCACCTCCAGCCCCTGAGAGCCCTGGTAGGGATGAACTGTTTCCATGGGAGGGGCAGAAACTGTGGGATGGAGGGCCTGATGGCAGCACTGGGAGGGCATGGTGTGCATCCACCCTCAGCTGAGCATCCCAAGAAGTAACTCTCATTCCCTAGAAGCAGGCTCCCTGACCTCAAAACAGTCACGCTAACTGCTGAAGTGAAACAAATTGCATACATCTGCATATGGATATGCCCAGACTTCCTGTAACTGGAGATGGCCTCAAAGTTTCAGTGCCAAGTTTGGGGTGTCTGTTTCTAATCAAACCTAGAGAGACCTTGAGTTACATATTGTGAAGATCTCTATGACAAGGAGTTAATGTGAGCACCACTGCACCCTTACAAGCCCGACAGCAGAGCTTGGTGCCTCCTTCACTGCTTGCCAATCCATCCTTGCCTTCATAGCAGTAGAAGGAGGATATTTTCTGACTTCCCACAATCATACCCTGCTCTCCTGGTGCTTTGGCTGCCTGCTAGACCATCAGCATCCCAATACCTTCCCTGAGTCACCCTATGTCAGCTGCCAAGGGACAGTCCAGGATAACTGGGCATGTGGGCCTCAAGCATCTTGCAGCTCCTTTTGGGCAGGAGGGATGCCTGCATTCCCTTCTTCTGCAGGGGATATGCCTTTCAAATCTCACCACATCTGTCCTGGGAACCCTATGGAGAAGAAAGGGGGTGCAGGAGACACAAGACCATGTTCACCTGTGGCCATGAGATAAGGCCCTGAGACAGCAAGGCACTGTGCTGCTCTGCTGACACAGTCCTGGAGGGAACAGTCATCTTTATCATGCTGTCAGAATGTTTGAATTCACAGCTTGTATCTGTTTTGTTCCTCAGGTGTGCTTTTTTGAGAGGGTGATGAAGTAAAATCTTTACTATGTACAGTTTTATCCATTAATTTAGAATTTAATTTAATTTAATTTAATTTAATTTAATTTAATTTAGAGCAAAGGCAGCTCGGTGCATCCACAGGGATGGAGACTGGGACATTTTGAACACACAGGTTTGGGTCCAACTTGAAATGGTCAGTCTGGCTTTGCACAGCACATGCATGACAAGCCACAGCTGCTGCATGATAGGCTCCTTCACACAGACCCTGTGATGGCAGCCCCACAGCCCATAAGGCTGCAGGAGAGCTATGTGGCCAACACAACCCAGGGACACGGCCAGCACAGGGCAATTTCCCCTGGGCTCCAGGTAAAAAAGCCTGCTGGCTCTTGGCACTGCTAATGTACTGCTCTGGCAACATCTTGTCCAAGCTATGACAGTCTCAGCAAAGAGCTGATGTTATCCCAGTCCTGGAAGGCTTCAAGAATAGCCTGGAACACCTGCTGGTATGTAGCAGCTCACAGACATTGTCTGTCTGTGGAGAACCCATGCCCAAAGAGCACGGCACAGGTGGCAGGTGGCTGCCCCTCTGCTCCCACACTAAATGGCACTGGGGCCTTCTGCCTTCCTGTCCAAGTGGGGGCACAGGAGTGTTCCCCCCTGCCCATCCCCAAATTCCATGGCCTCCAGTGCTGGCCACTTCAGGGTGCCACTCCTTGCCTGCACAGGCATGGTCTGACTCTTCATAGCAATGGCCCTTTAAAAAAAAAAATAAAGCTCTTACTCTCATTCTCTCAACTCTTGCTTAAACACCAATGCTAAAATTTTGCCTAGAGAAGGTTCAGGCAGTGTATTTTGCACTTCTTACCAAGGCAGATTTGCACCACAGCCCAGTCAGCACACCTCAAGGACTTGGCCAACTATAGGAACCTTATCCAACTCCTGTGATCTTGCCTGAACACATGCTGAAATGATTATACTTGTTTCTAATCTGTCTGTTGCAGTCTTCTGCCGCCTATCTGTCATTAAAGCCTAGAAGTCAGCACAAGACTGTTACTTAAAAACATCCACATTTTGGGTCATATAGGAAAAAACAAAGTGATTGAGTTTTAGACATGTAAAGACCCAAATATTTAGGTTTATTTCTGTTCAGGGAGTCAGTGCTCTTGCAGTCTGCACATGTAGAAAAGATTTTAACACTTTTTTAGTTGTATGTGGCATCACTGATTTTATTCACAATGATCAGAGCTTAATCATACTTTCACTCTTCTGCCCAACTGAAGTGCAAAACTGGGGAACATTCATCTCTTAAATGGAGTTGGTATAACTCTAGGTAGGACACAAACCATTGGCTTCATTCTGGAAGCTGCAGTTACCATTTGCTGCTAAGCAGAAGCTGGTTGGAGCATCTCCATTTCAACTCTGGATAAGGATGAACATACAGCCTGTCCATTCCTCCCAGACTGGGCCTCCTTTGGTTGATTCTGCAGAACCTGAAGGAAGGCTGAATATGGTCTGTGCTGCTCCTCTGCTCATGGTACAGCATTCACTGACTTCCCATTGTGCTCAAGAGACCATTGCATGAATGTTCTCATCTGCATGGACACTGTCCATCTCTGCTGAGCTTGTCAAAGCTGCTGGCACTGCTGCTCTGCTGCCTGCAGCCTCCTGGGGCTCTACAGCAAAGTGGGGACACACTCAGTGGTTACTCACAGACTAAAAATAACCTGAGCACCTTGGGGAGCTAATTGCAGGCAGAGTGAAGTCCTACAGAAAAGTCTACTTGTAGAAGAATGAAAAGGGGAAGGGAGTGTTTCTGTCTACTGTGCTCCTCCTGACCACACCTAGGACTCCCCTCTTTGAGAGGAGACTTATTTTTCTGATCAGAGCATACAGCAGGAACAATACTAAGGCCTGGAGCAGAAAGGTCTAAAAACCTCCTTCTGTTCCTGAAAAGCAGTCTGGAGACAGTGTTAAAGGTCTCACACAGTTAGTCCATGGGTGGTTTTTTGGTGACCCTGAAGCCAGAGTATAACTTGAGTGACTGGCTCTATCTCCACTGTGTGCCTGGGAGATGTTTCTGTGGGAGTCAAATTCACCTCAACCCTGGCTGCACTTAAGCCCTCTTGTTCCTGGCTGGCTAGTTCTCCTGGACTAAATCACTGCATGAGTTTGGGGACAGACAGCTTGATAAACATTAGCTCTAGTGCTGCTGAGAAGTTTACATCACAGTAAGCCTTGGGAATATGCACTATTTACTTGGGAAAATTGCTGCTCCTCTCACTTTTATTCTGAACTAGCTTTTTTATCCCCCTCTACAAACATCTGTTTTTGAGGGCATGTGTTGCTTTATTGCCTGATTAGCTGGATTCACACACCCTGTGGCTACTTGGGGAGAGCTCAGCATTGTCTGTACAAATGCAACTTGTGCTGCTTGCTCCTCTTTCATGTTTTTTAAAGGATGCTAACAAAACTGGCTTTTACATAAACAAATCAATTCTGAAAACTCTGCATAGAAGCTGTGGCTAGAGAAAAAGGCACAGCTCATTCCCCAAGTCCTTTTTCATGTGGCACATCCATCTGAAAAGCAGGAAAGTGCTGACTAGCAAATTTTGAAGGTACAAAATTGGTTCTAGCAACCTACTGCAATAGCAGTTGACTTTCTGGTTCCCAGAACATAAGGAAAGAGCAAGAAAATGTACTGCCATTGCCTCCATGGAGAGAAAATGAAACTGTTTCGTTGCATACCATGGCTTCCTCACTGCTGAGTGTGAAGGGAGATTATTGCATATGCCAGTATTCTGGAGCTGGGCCTCTCAGTTCTCTCTGATGAGCCCATTAATTTCCCAGTGACACAGTGTTTTCCTCTCTAACACCTGAAGGTCTGCAGTGTTTCAGGGGGTGACACAGTGCCTTGGAGATATTCCAGGATCAGCCACAAGATGACTTTTTAAGTGACAGCAGATGGAAGTGACAGCCATCTCGGTGACTCATTAGATTCCACACAGGTGTCCCCAGGCATGGGGCTGGGGGTGATCAGCTGCAGGTTTGCAGCATGCCAGGCCATGTGCAAAGTTTGAAAGTATGACAGACAAGATGGGTCAGCTACTGCATTTTAGAATGTCTCGTTTCCCACATGTTCCACTGGCATGTCACAAACAGCTAGGAAAAAAAGGTGGGTTTTTGCTCCATCCTACTTGTGTCTCTGCCTAAAGCAGTGCATATGAACCAAAAACCATCTAGAACCTCTGAACTGATATATCCCCAGTGAGTACCTGCTGCATACCTGTTCCTTCCATGGGTTGCAGCAAGTACCAGCCAGGGAATATGGACAAGGCAGACAAGTATGAGAAGGGGACTTGAAAGGGCTTTCAGTTTCCTCGTGGCTCTGGTTTTGATACTTTTTGGATAAGTAGTCTCCTTTCCCAAGCAGTCCTGCATGCCTTGCCATGACAGTGATCACCTGAGGGTTTTTTCCTAAGCTCCTCAAAACCAGATGTAAGCACCTAACTGCTCTGAAGTCTTAGCTCAGTGCTGAATAGATGAAATATGTGATTTCATTATGAAAAAAAATCAGCATTCCTAATACTGGACAAAGTATTGAATGGTGTCATCTCAGTCATAGACTCATACCCACACACAGAACAGACAGGTCCTCAGTGCTGTTTGCTGAAGATTTATGTTCTCCACAGACAGGGACTGTAGGGTTTTGCACACCTTGATGCTCTGTCCCAGTGTGGGAATTCTGCTCTCCTCCTGTCTGAGCTGAGTTCTCCTGCTGCAGCAACCTTACTGGCTGTCAGCATCTGGAGCCACATCTGCCCAATCCCCCAGGTCTACCTTACTCTGGGATCATTCAGTTATCCCTCTGTTGTGCTGTTTTTAGAAAAATGTAGATCCACCAAGGATTGCTCCTCCTCTGCTTGGATGCCATCTCCAGCCGAGTCAGTGACAGTAGCACCTAAGGCAGCCAGGATTCAACCCCCTCCCTGTGCTGGGCCCTGTGAAGTCAGGTCCTGCACCTGCAGCACAGAAGGGTAAGTGCTGTGGAGCCCTGGGGCTGACAGCAGTCAGTGCCACTCTGTGCCTGCAGTAGCACTGAGTGCTGTTCAGATGTGAGTGACAGATGAGGTTGATGCAGGGCTTAGGGCTGAGCTCTCACTCTCAACGGAGGAGCATAAAAGTTCCATCAGATGCAGATTTATGTATTCATATTAACCTCACCTGTGCTGTTTGGCCACTGCAAGGATCTGGAAAGTGCTCACCTGAGCACTGCCAGAGAAAAGGGGGCTCTTCTACACAAGCTGCCATCTTCTCCAGAGGTTTCCCCTACAACCAGTCAGTCCCACTCTCTTCCCCACAACATGCCCTGGACATTTCCCCTACAGTTTCCACCCCAGGCTGTGTGCTGGATGAGCAGGACCTCTGCTCTGACAGGGTGAGAGGGAGGTGTGAGGCAGTCATGCAACCTTCCACACTTCAATGTGTGCATTGCCTTCCATGCTAAGCACACAGCAGGTGAGGCCCCACCGGCTGTCACCTGTGACAGAAGGTATAAATCAGCCATCTAGTTAAGGAGGGAGTGGGGGATTCTACTTCCTGCTGGTGAGGAATGCTGGTGAGACAAAGCTGCCTGAAGGGAGTTGATCCTTGCTCTGATGTCTGGCTATGGCACAGTTTAATTCCCTGCTGCCAGCTTGCAGAGTGATTCACCCCATCCTGTGGTCGGTGCCTGCCTGGACGCTGTTCATGTCATTGGGTTGGTTGGTCTGTCTGCCTCTCTGCATTCTTCTGTCTGTCTGCTTTGCAAAAGCAGCCTCTCTGCAGCAGAGACAGCCAGGCATTGCTGAAGTTTAGCTGCCTCCCAGAGGTGACTTCTAGTTGCCTGATTTGTGCTGCCGGAGCAGGGCTGGACCCGCGACCTGAAGTTGCCGGCCGAGAAGAGGGGCAGGAGGAGGGAGGTCAGGGCCATTTTGTAAAGGGCTGGGCAAGAGCTCAGCTGCATCTGCATTATGAAGTCCTGGTTCAGATTAATGACAGATGACCTTCCATGGCTCTGTGCCCCGGCCAGGGCGGTGTCCAGCAGGCCCTGCCCAGGCGAAGCAGCCGGCCTGCGGCCCTGTTCCAGCATGGCACTGCAGCACGTGTGTGTCCCTGGACTACCCTTACACTAAAGTGCAGCGTTATGTGCTTCACATGGGCAGTCAGGCAAGCCCAAACAAATCTTCCCAACACCACTCCCATGGTGCTCCTTGTGCTTCTCAGTTTGCCCCACGGAGAAGACCTGGGGACTGCTGAGAATGGATGAGATGCTGTGGCAGCCCCATTGGAACCCAAGTACAGCACATCTGAGGGGGATTTGAGTGCTACCAGTTACACTTGGAAATTGGAAAGCATTGGAGTGATAGAAAGCTGGAGTAAAAGCAGAAAACAAACAAAGTTGGCTGAACCTCACAGAACCACAGAAAGGGTTGAGTTTAAACATTGAGACAAAGTTTGGGCAAGATTTCTTAGCAAAGCAGTTCTGTTGTTCTTCAGTTTTATACATCTGATTAGTAAAGAAAGGCCCAGACGAGGGAAGAAAAACCTTCAGCCTTCCCCAAACCTGCCTGTTCTTGGAAGAACATCTATAATTTATTTCCATTCCAACTGCACATTGCAAAACTCAAGGCCAGCCACGTCTGGGAAAATTCCTGCAAGCACTAGGCTTTTAGAAGCGTTCCAGAAAGAAATTAGGTTTCTGGCTACCAAACCCACTAATTCACTGTCACTGGGCCTGGGCAACAGACTGGCATCAGCTTTTGCTGGCAAAGAGTAGTAGGGCAGCAAAATCCCAAACTGAAGCAAGAAGCAGCACAACCAAACTGGGAACTTGCCAGCCAAGAAGTAAGACACAATAGCCACCAGCAAACCTGAGACCAGCAGGTTGTTTCCCCTGACCTTTACACCCTCATCATGAGGTGGGGGCAGTGCTGCAGCCCCACAGGGGTTTCCTGCAGAGGAGATGCTGATGCCAGTTGGGCTGGGAAAGCCCAGACTCCTGACATGGTCTGAAGGTGGCAGCAGCAATGCCTGGTACCAGGGACTCTCATCCCTGTTCTCCATGAGCCCACATGCAGTGCAGGGGGTACACAATGACATCAAGGTCTCTCTGAGCTTGGGGGTTGTTTGAGGTATTGAGGAGACATGGCTGCACGGCATGGCCTGAGCATGAACTGCAGTGTGTCTCCACTATAGCTGTGGAGAAAGGGCAAAGACAGAAAAATACGTCTAAGGCTGGCTTGCTTGGAAACTCCAGCTGACCCTGATACAGTCTAAACAAATATTTTTTTAAATTACTCAGAATGCCCCAGTCTTCTTATATGTATCCCCAAAGACTGTCATAAAATGTCTGCAGAAAGGACTCCGTGAACCTCTGCTGCCCTGCTCTAGAGGCACATATTTCAGCTCCAGTCAAACTGAAGTTTAATAAACCTTGGCCTCTGTAGGTTCCCTCCAGCCTCTGCAGCAAACAATTCTCCCCTGCCTCAGTCTGGCTCTGGATCTGTGTCCACCACTGGTGTTTGCCATGAGCTGCCAACACACTGCAGCCTCTGATGGGAGACCACCATTAGCTGTGAGTGCTACACTCTTGCACCTCACTTTTTTTTTCTGCTGGAGCTGTGAGGAGTAGGGAAAGAGTGTTTGAAACTCTCCCTCATTTGTCATCAGCTCTGAAACATATACATACCAACTCAGGACTTCTCTGGGGCTTTAGCTCCATATCCCTCGTGACCCGGAAGAGAGAAGGTGCATGTTTACTATGGGAGTCAGGATAATCTTAGTCTTTTGAATGATACCAATAGCTGACACAGGCCACTGTGCTTGGTAAAATACTGCATCATGGTTTAAGTGCATTTCTTTCCTCATCCAAAAAAATACTTATGTGTTGTTCAATAATCCCCCTTGAATGAAGTTTTGCCAATTCATCAAGGAGCAAAATTGATATTCCATGACTTGACCAATTACTCTCATGAGACACTTGTGCAAGAGCCCAAACACATGGTTCCCAAAGGAAAGGGATGAAAATGATTTACAGAAGCAGTGAGGTTTATTGATAATGAGGCACTAAGAGGAAATGGAATGGATGTGCCTAAGATTCCTCTACTAAATGAACAACAAATAGTATTCACAATCAGCACCTTACATTTTTAATTTTGAGCTGAGAATAGCAACATTTACAGACTCACAGATTATTCTGAGTTAGAAGGGACCCACAAGGATCATTTAGTCCAAGTCTGACTTGAATGGCCCATATGGGGATTGAACCCAAGATACAGGTCAAATGACAGTTATTGAGGAAAAAAATTCCATTAAGTAGTACTGAGCAAGGAAAACATCCACAAAAGTGTGCTCTTACTTGTGAAAGGGGAGTCATGAATTGCTCAAAGGGTAAGCTGTGCTTGTCAAGTAATTCAGAGAGCTATGCACTCTGAGGTCAGAGAAAGGGATTTCATTTCACTTGAGAACTACTTCACCTTGCAACACATATAATTGTCACTGGAAGGGGGGGGGAATAAAATAAAAAAACCCCAAAACAACAAAAAACCCCAGAAGTAGGTTTGTATGAGCCAAGAGCATTTGACCTTTACTTTCTACTCCATCTCTGAGTTTCAGTTCTTTTCCCAGACTGTGCCTGGTGAGCCACATTCCCACAGTGTCTGCCCATCCTGCGCATGCTCTCCAGCTGCCTGACCCTGATGGCCAAAGTTACCAGAGTCTGGCCACACACTGGATTTGGTGGTGACCAAACCATGCCAAGAAGTGGATCTCTAACCATCACCTGCACCACTAAATTAATTTATAAAGCCACTTGTGGACCTAATTATTCTAGGAAGAAGTTGTTGCCCTTGGTGCTGTTGTGGCTGCAGATGGTTACATTGTGTGGATCCTGTGCCAGCTGGAATGGTCCCTGGCTGCATGGCACCACAGTTTAACACAATGCCAGGACCAAACATGTCTACAGGACCCAAGAGGATGAGCAGCGAGAGCACTGTCTGAAGGGCTTTTGTGCCATTCCTCTTACATTTTTTCCTAAATACTTCTTGCTTTCTGGGCCTTTCTGGATCACAAACACTGAACCCCTCTCTATGGTGAGCACTTCTCCGTTTTCTCATCATCATCCAGTGTTGGAAGGTGATCATTATTTACTGCATGGCATCCACACCCTGTTCAGCAGTGTCATCTGGGCTTCCCACGTTGTCCACCGGACTGTCCCAGAGGTCGCGCAGGGATGCCCGAGTCACAACAAGCCCGCTGAGGTGAGGCACTGCTATTTCTGGTGTTGTCTGGATGAAAAAGTGACACAGAGCCACCAGGCACACAACACACACTCTGTCTAAGCCTGAGTTTTAAAAAGTGCTTAGCACTGTCTAATGTTTTTGCAGCCTGGAGGTGAAGGTCCTGTGCCTCTCAGATGCCCTGGATCATCCAATATCTTTGTATCTTGGCCAAGTAGATCTAAACCCCCATTCAGTCCAGCACACTCCTCAGTCTTCTGAACAAGTTTCTGCCACATCAAAATTCCTTATCCTTATTCCTTGCCTTTGCTCCCCTTCATTGTCTGGTTCCAAGCAAGGCTGGACCAACTACTGGGGTAAATGGTCACTGCAATAAAAGTAAATTCAGACTTGACTGAAAACACTCCTAAAACATGAGAAATCTCATGTGTCTTCAGGTGTGAAAATCAAAGTGTCACTACTGAGACATTTCAAACCACAACTCCTTATGGCTAGTTGTTGGATAGTCTTTCAGAGGAAAGGCATAAAGCACTTTTCCTACCCAAAGCCCAACTCCACTGTAAATCTGATGATCTTGCTCCACAGCACAGTGCAGTAGAACTTATGACAAAAGTCATCATCAGGTTTTTTTCCTGACATGGAGAAAACAAGAATGTGCTTGGTTTTAGTTACATTCTTGCAAATGGTTTAATTTATTCAGAAGAACTTTAAAAAAAAAAAAAAAAAAAAAAAAGTATTATAAAAACAGCCAGAGGCAAACAACTGCTGTGGGAGCTTTTAGGCAAGATTGTTAAGTTTTGATTAGGTTAGAAGAAACTGGATGCAGGATTGTGGTATGAAGTGTCAGGCAGTAGACACAAACAACAGTGACTCTGGTAACACATTTTCCTAACAGAAAACAAAAAAACCATGACTCTTGGAAGGAGTGGAACTTCTGGAGCACCACTAGTTCTCAACCAAACTGGATGATTACATGAAAGATAATGACCATGAAAATCAGCCTAAATTAGACAGCTGAGTTCATGCCCACTTTTGTGTTTGCTTCCAGTTAGCATTCCAGAACGGGATCATATTGACATGAGTGACTACAAATGTGAAGTAAACATTAGCAAACATTTACAGAAACCATCTTTAGGAGCTTGTGAAAAGGAACATTTGTCCCAGAAACCTGCTTCTGCCAGAGGTGCTCATCCAATCAGGGAACAAGGGCTCATCATTTGTGGGCACCGTGTCCTACCTTCCACTCACCACCACAGATCCCCTTTCAGCTGCCTGCTCCTTGCACCAGTTCACCCACACACACCCACAATCTGCTGACCAAAGATTACTCACAAACATCATCCCAACAACAATCCTGTGTCCCAGGCAGACCTCAAAAACTTATGTCTTGCTCACAATTTGCAAATAAAACACACGTGGCGTTCATCCCTCCTGTCCCTGTCTCCCAAAATACTTCCTTAGGGGAGCCCTTATTTTGGGAGATACCTCATCTCCATAAAGGTAGCTGTGTGCTGACATGGACCACAACTCAGAAAGTCTCTGCCTAGAGACATCTTGATGCCAGTGCCACAAGCAGAGCTTCAGTGCTTAAAAGCTGCCTTTTCTAGCAGGGTGGGAAGCAACAGGAGGCCTTAAAAGCAGGTGGAAAGAGTAACTGCAGGTAGGACAGCCTAGAGAGGAGAATAAAATACACAATCAGAAAGCATGGGCTGGAATCAGTACACCTGGAAAGCACTGGTTGGAAAAGTATGTGCTCTTTCAGTTTCCTAGATGAGAGCAAGACCCCTTTTCACCGGCTGTCTTCCTTTGCTCTTCAGAAACAAGCCTGTGTGCAAGGGTCTGGAAAGACTGAAATTTAGGAAGAACAGATAAACACTTCAGTTTCCAGTGTCTGAGGGCCCCTGGAATTAGTGGGGCCACTGGGCACCAGCTGGCCTCTGTTTCCCCAAAGCATTTCCAGCTCATGGGCTCAGAGTGCTTGCAGGGAAAGATGCTGGGGGCTGCAGTGGGTTGCTTTCTCCTTCCTTCTCATCTCAGACTAGGCTTCCCACACACTGCCTTCTCAGATTTACTATCTCACAGTACATTTGGGTCACAGTTTTTCAGATTCATGAGAAGCAAACATGCCTGGGTGGGAATGTGTGATTTCTTCTGCAATTCATTTGGTTTAAGGGGCTCTCAGGAGAAAATATACAGTCGGATGTAAATAATAGGACTCCAAACTCCAAAAGCCCTTCAGCTAACACAGTTATGAGTATGTAGCTTCCAAGAAGCCAGGGTTTTAGAGCCAAGGTTTTAGTGCTAGAGGAAACTCTTTCTCCCAAAGAAGGGAGCACAGCCCTGGGCTGTGCCTAATCGTAATGAGAGACTTGCTTGGCATCAGGGACCCTCTGAGTATTTGCTGCTTATGTCCTCTGTTTTCAAAACAAAAATACAGCTTCCTGACTTGGCTTAAACCACATTATTCTTCCCACTGACATCTCCTACAGCTTATGAAGCTGAGGCTTATAAACTGCTATACAGTCCGGTACAATTTGCTTCAAACTGTAGTACACTGTGGACTAGATGACATGAGTTTTTAACTTTTTCAAGAACATGATCTGACAGAATCTAACAGAAAATAAAAGGTTACTTTGTCTCCTGTCAGCTGATGGACTATGGATGCTTTGGATGCTACAGTAGGAAGCTTCATAGATTATTACCAGGCAGGGAGAGTCTGAAAGCCAGTGTACCATCTTTTTGTTTAATGGCTTTTGCCCCAGGAGAGCTGAAGGCTGTGGAGCAGAACTGCCTGCCTGGAAAAGGGGTGGTCTGAAGTCCCTTTGGGCAGGACACAATAGGGTGAGGAGCAGGTCACCTCAGCCATGGTGCTGCACTGCTATCACTGTCATGCTGCCAGCTCCCCTGCTTTCCCCTGCCACCTGGGCCAGGCATGCTCTGGGATGTGCTTTGGGCAGTCTTCAGTGCCCATGCTCACACCACTGTGTTAATAATTCTGGCACAGGACTGAACAACAGGGAACTGCTTTGCTCACCACTGTCAGGCATACCTGCAAAAACATGCCCTGCTCAGCCTCCTTCCAGAAGAACCCAGACCATGGACCTACCTCATGCCAGAGCAACCAGTGTTTACACACTCATATCACATTTTCCTATTGGGACATTTTCACAGAGCTTGGATTGTCTTTGCTCCCACTGAGATGCCACCACAGGCTTTCAGCTGCTGCTCCCTTTTCTTTTGAAATCCTGAGAAGGACTTCTCAGCAAAGTTCTTGGTTTTAATGAAAACTGTGGACTAAATTAGGCCATTCCCTGTTTTTTTCCCAGTGGGGAACTAATTTCTACCAGACTCAACACCCTTGGCTGTATTCTTGGCTGTATTCTTGAACCCACTCAGTTACCCTCATAACTTCTCCTTGGCCAGGACCCACTGGCCTCTTAGGTGTTAATGCATGTATGTGGTCAGTGCTGCAGACTGTGGTTTATCTGCTGCAGGCTGCTAATATCTCCATCTCTGTGGGAGGTGCAATCAGCCAGATTAACACACAAAAGCATACATCAGAGAACATTCACATTGCTTGAGGCAATATTTGCATCAGAGTTTCTCTAGAAAAACCTAGGCTGTTCCACTTGATTTTTGCAGAGTCCAGATAGGCCAGACTTACATAGTCCAGATTTAGGAATTTCTCGCAAGGACTGTGCTGTGCTTCCTGGCTAATGTCTGAAAAGGACAACTGGGGTCAGACAGCTCTTTCCTTTTACCCTGAAAGTCATTAAAACCCAACAGAACAGACAAGGGGCTGGATCAGTCCTGGTAATTTTGTCGCTCTCTTGTGAAGTGTCTGGGGTGTGACACAGTTGCACACTCATGGGGTTTTGGTGCTGTGCAAACACACTAAGGTCTCCCAGATGCTGACATGGGGCAGGTAGCCAAGCCTTGAGGAGCAGCACGGGGAGAGCAGGGAGTGTAAATGGAGGCATCTCAGGCCAGGTGGCACGCAGTTGGCTCTATGCCTTCTCTCAGCACCAGCCAAGCTTCTCCTCCCTACCATCTTTAGGATGCTGGATATCTCCTAATGCCTTTACTAGCATCTGACAAACCTGTTGAAATACTTCAGCATCAAAGCCTCTGCCTTGTTGCATGCTCTTTGTGTCTTGGTCCCCAAATATGGTGAAAAATTCAGCCCTTAGAAGCTTGGTTGCTATCATAGCCTCTTGGTTCCTTTTTGGGTAAACTTCAGGTCATTTTCTAAAGAAATCCATAGCTACCAACAAATATTGTCTGGCAGATTCTGTCTCAGGCAAAGGCCCAACAACATCAACAGCAATGAATCGCAGTAAGGTCCCCAGGAGACACTGCTCTGTATGGTTTCTCCCCACCTTTGGGGACCCACTTCAGAAATACAACACATGCTAGAAAAACATTACACCTCCTTGTAGTAATTTGCCATCATCTGTCTGCATTTTCTTCAAAACCAGGTCTCTCATAGCATGACTAAAGACTTTGCAGTTTCAAGACATCACAGCAAAACATCAGAACCTCTTTTTTGAGTGTTTTGGTGACAATGAGCTCTCAAGAGTGCTGGTCGTACGTTGTTCTATTTTCCCATCTCCTATAAAACATTTCATCTTTAAATTCCAAACTTTCCCACCATGACCAGAGGGCTTTTGCCTTGTGAGTCTGAAAAGAGTCAAAAAGCAGACAAGGTTGCCAAGCAAGGGTTTGATTTTTTAAATTGCACCTTGTTTGACACCAGGAGCCCTTTTGAGGAACACTCCCTCTTAGTTCCATGAACTCTGCTCTTGCAAACTTACATCTATGGATGAAAAAGGAGAGTTTTCATTCCTGCACACTGTTGAAGAAGGAGGTAAAAAAGGATGTAGTCTCAGTTTTTTCTTGCTGCCCTGCTGAGGGAGGTATCTGCACAAAAAAAAAAATGCCTTTGAACAAGGCACTGGCAGAACTAGTCTTTGGTGACTGTGCTCTTGTGTCAGTGCTGTTCCGACCCCACAGGCACCCCCAGCTGTGTTCAATGGAAGCTGCTTCAGCCCTGAAAATGCCTGGCTGCTCTCCTTTCACCATCAGGGTAGCTTTCTCCTCTCACAAGCATGTGGAGCTTTTGTAATCCTGGCAAGCCTTCAGCTGAGCCTCCAGGAGCAGGATCAGTGCCCTGCAAGGCCAGACAGGCTGACAGTTCTGTGCTCCCTTCCCTGGGGAAGCTGGGGAAGCACTGCCCCTTTGCTCCTGGCTGAGTTGGCCCAGGGTGCATGTTATGCCTCCCTTCAGCAGTTCACCTTGCTCTGGGTTCAATTTAGCTTGGCAGCCTGGAGCTCATGACAGCCTGTTTATAAAACATCATTGGTTCCTGTTAAAGGACTCACCCCACACCAGGACATCCCAGCTGTACCACAGGGTCTGCCTGGCTGCCTGTGCAGTACCTGCTGTCTCGGTCACTTGAGGGAGGGCTGCTGTACACAGGGGATGGGAGACCCCTGCTACAGTATTTTATGGACTTGTGCTAACATGAAAGCCATTCTCACCTCCAGATATTCACTGTGGAAACCAAAATGAACCTAGTAAGGCACATCCCAGATATTATCTAGTAATGGTAAGACACAAGCACCCTCTGGTTAATGTATCACACAGCAAAGCTCTTGCTGGCCTTCTTTTCTAACCAGGACAGCTGATGAGGTCCAAAAACCTGTGTAGAAGCTCAAAGAGACAGCTCAGGGCCTGCCCACAGAGGCAGACACCACAAACAGATTGCCCAAACCTCTTTCTTTCACATGAGCCATGTGTTTGAAGGAAAACACTGCAGGCTGAAAGCCCTGGTGCTTTCAGGACTGGCCAGGTCCCAGCCACAGTGAAGTGTATGCTCAGTGTTTTGTTCATCTCCCACCTTGGCTACGTTGAGCAGTTTCCTGGATCCCAGCAGTCTGGTTTGCTGCATGCATTTTTTGCCACAAGGACACTTTCACCAGTCCCTGCCTTCCCTCAGACCCGTGCAAGGGTGAGGGCTACATGCTGGACTGTCCCATCATCTCTCTCTCTGGTTTCTATGACCAACTGCAGCAGGGTTTCTCCCCATCTTTGGGGACCCACTTTAGAAATGCAACACATACAAGAATAACATCACACCTCCTTGTAGCAATTTGCCATCATATGTCTGCATTTTCCTCAAAACCAGTTCTCTCATAGCATGACTAAAGACTTTGCAGTTTCAAGACATCACAGCAAAACATCAGAACCTCTTTTTTGAGTGTTTTGGTGACAATGAGCTCTCAAGAGTGCTTGTCACAAAATTTTTTATTTTCCCATCTCCTATACAACATTTCATCCTTAAATTCCACACCTGAATGAGCACCTGTGATGCCTGTAAATGACACAGGTGATAAATCCCTCTCCTGCTACTTCCCTATTCCCATTGCCTACCCTCTGAGGTAGACTGCTGACAAATGAAGAAAAAGGTTGTTCAACCAAGAACTCCAAATTTTACCACCCAGGACAAGGAAAGGGGATTTCCAGGACAACCAGCCACAAAACCAAACTAATGAAAGGCCACAAGGGACCAGCAGGGTTCTCTGGATACCAACTTAACCTCCAAGCCTAGGCACAAATAAGCTTTATTATAGCTTCAACTCTAACTTAACACCAGCATCATCCAACTTTGCATGTGCAGCTACGGGTCCCCCTGTTTCCTGAGCTGACTTTGGGCCTTTCAGTAGATTTTTATGAGGCTCTGTCCTGACCAGTCATGTATTTATAACAACCCTGTCTGTGGATATTTCCCATCCCCAACAGAGCTGCAGTTAACTGAGTCGCTGTGCTCATGCTTGATGTTGCAGCCAATACCCCATTGCTTTCTAGCCTTCATAAGTCCCTTTTTCTAATAGCTTGAAGTGGTATGATCTGAATGGAAATACTCTTGTGCTCTCTAGCACAAGAGCTCATACCTATGTAAAGCAACCAGCTTCCCTTTCTTCCAGTAGCAGCTTTCCAACTTCTGTTCAAGAGATGAAATGCAATATTTAAGCTCTGCCATAAATCCCACAGCTTCATGGAGCGTTTCTGGCCTTCTGCACATTCTGTCTAACTGTCTGTCCATTGGCTATTTATCTTGGAAGACCTCACTGGAGATGTGAGAAACACAAAATGTCTGCAGGTCCTCTGCCAATTTAGGTAGGTTCTTCTTCCTCTTGCCTTCTAGCATTTGGCTATGTCCTGTCTAGCTCAGAGTGATATCTGGCTCCAATCTGCTTATGAAGGTTCAGACCAAATCTTGATAAGCCAGGTTATGTCTGTAGTGCAGGGCTTCTCAGCTCTCAGCTATGGGTCCTTGCCACAGCTGTGCTCCTGACTCTACTCCAGGAAGAGGTCTGGGCATGCACCATGCCAGACAGGGCTGGAAAAGAACTGCACAGTGCTCCAGAAGATCTCACTGCCTCATGAACTGCAGACCAGCACTGTGGCCCAGGCTCTAGTGCATACCCTGTCCTGCTGTTTGGCCTTGGGCTCCCCTCTGGGAACAAGCTCTGCAGAACAAGGCTCTGCCCGGTTCCCCTTTCCAACTGGCCACACAGTGGGAATGGACATGTTCCACACGTTCCCACTGACAACACTCAGTGTTTCTTGAGTGGCATCTCTGGGGCAGGAAAAACCTGATGCTGTGGGCTTGTGCCCACACACTGGAAAGGACCAGTCTCTCAGGTGACCCATCCCCACATGGCAGACACAACAGCCTGAGAGCAGCTCCATGCCTGAGAGGCTGGCACCCCTGTGAGCCTGTGGTATAATTTCTGAAGTGCCTTCCTTTTCTTTCAGAAACCTTGCTGTGGCACAGGTCTCATATTAAGTTTTGGGCTGAGCAATATTTTCCTGTTTCCCCTGTTTTGTAAAACAGCTTCTGGCCAGTGTCACACACATTTCTCAACACCTTGCAGAGTCATGGTCTTGCAGATGGGGCTTCAAATCTCTCTGAGCACTGTCTCAGAACAGAGTCATTCTCTGATTGTTTTTGACCCTTTCTGGGAAAATTCTCGATGTCACTTTTTCCCTGTGCATACTGTTGGTATGTGCATACAACTTTGGTTTGTTTTCGTTTGATTCTGGTGTGAATTTCTTTCACTTCCCACTGCTCCTGAATAGATTTGATATCTGCAAGCACTTTTGTTATCTGATCTCTCTTGCATCAAAAGAATGAATACAGTTCCCCATTTCCCTTTTTGGAAACAGCATCCTGCCCTAAAACTGATGTTACAGCTCCCAAGTGAAGTAGTCAGTCAATATCCAAAGTCCCAAGGGGACTGCTTCCGCTACAGGGAGGAACTGATGTGACACGAGATATTTCTTTTAAGCAGCAGTGCTTGCACCTAGAGCCCAGACAGGGAACAGCAATCAGATAGGAGTTATATTGGCATCTTACAAATTTATTTTATTTCCTCCCAACACCAGTCTGCCCAAAGCATTTGTTCTCTGCCTCGGTTTCCTCACTCCCCACTGACAGCACTCCTCTGATGGGCCTCGATGCTGTTGACTCCCTGCCCTCTGGTTTTGTAGGGTTTTCAGGCTTCCACTGAATAAAGGTGGCTGCTATCTTGAGTCCCATAGAGTTTGCACCCAGGCTCAGCATGCAGCATGCAGTCTGTTGGTGAGTAAACCAGCTTACCTTTCAGGCTCCACCACCAGCTCACCCACTGCCTTACAGCTAATGAACCTATTAGTTCTTGCTAAGAAAGAATATATTTAGAAACAATACTGATTCAACCATCTGTTTCCAATAAGCAGATTAAATGTAAAAAGGATAACACTTAAACTGCATCTTCATTAAAAAAAAAAAATAATTAGATACAAACAGACTTAAATAGACAATTAGTACTGAGCTGGATAACGCAACAGTCTTCAGTCAGTGCAATGAGAGACCACAGCTCATGATATACCAACTTGTCATGACTAAGTCCTGCTGGGACCTGAAGACAGCAGCTACAAAATGTTGAATCACAGCTATTCTCAAGGGAGACATAAAGAATTTTATACTAGTTCATGAAATCTGTTGCAGACCACCTTCCATAATAATGCTGAGTCTGTCACTGCTTATCACCCATCCAAGATATCTCCTCTTCTTCTTCTTCTTACCCTGTCTCTCCTCACTCATCTCTTCTCCCTCATCTCTCCATCCATTTACCCTATTTCTCACTGATTCCTCTATTTGACCAAAAAATGACCTTAGAATTATCATGGTGATCACAATTGCTCTTTCACATTGTGTCTACTTATGTGACAGTCAAAATATGAAAACGATTTATAAGAATGAATGAAAAATATGGCCAAGCAGATTCACCAGTATGTATAATAACATTGAATCACCTGAACTTACACAGAAAATAAAGTGGAGGTAATTTATTTATTATATGTAAGTAGCTTTCCTCCTTTACTTATGAACTTTCCTTTACAAGTTGAGGCTGCCGAGACACATGCAAATATGATAAATTCCTCTGACATTTTATTAATATGAAATATTCCCATCCATCTCTTAGTAAATGTTTCTCAAATCACAGGGGTCCTATATCAGCTGCATTACCACTCAGGCTTCTTCTAATCCACATCTCTTTTTTTCCATTTGAAAATGTATCTACATAAAGATATTAGATCTGTGCTTTCCAACATGATTAACAATTGAGATGGGATTTTTTTTCAGATGTGTAGGATGAGTACCTCAGAAACATATGACTTTTGGGGCAGGGATTGCTCAGCATTTTCTGAAAACCATAACTCATATCTTGTGCTGGCCAATATAGGTTGCCTACTATATGATGAGTTACTTTTTAAAGATTAGACCATTAACGTGGATTGGCAGATTGAGCCTATTTTACATACCAAAAAATCCGAGGATATGAGAACACACCGATTGCTTACAGCTTTTTGCACAGAATAAGGACATGGCTGTCAAGAAACCAAAATTAAAGCCCCTTCAAAATCACACAGAGGACCTCTACTCAGTGAGTTTCTGACTCCAGCAGTGGCTCCTTCTCAAGACGGCTGAGTGCTTCTTTCTGCCCAAGCCACGGCCCTGAAAAGGTCATACTGATGCCACTGAGTGGCCACAGCTTCACCTTGCACAAGCCACTCGGGTATTCCAAGTGTCGGTTTTTCCAAATGTAAAATGAGAATAAAAACTTCTTACTGCCCCAAGACACATTCACACTTTCACTTGAGAGTTGCTAAGCTACAAAAATGCCCTGAACAAGTAATAAAGCATCTTAAGGACTCCAGGAAGCAAAACTGGCTAAAGGACCAGGAACTAGTGTGACCGAACGGACAGGTCTGGAGATGTCCTTTAGCAGCAGACCTTGGCTCCGAGCCTCTCAGACACCACCTCCCTCTTACAAGGGAAACTCATCATGACTTTGAACGCAGGGCTTGGAAAATGAATAAATCCTCACGATCTGAGGGATTGAAGTCTGCACATTAGCTCCCCTTACACCGTGGGTGCGTTTAACTTGGGAGGTTAGAAACCACAGCCAAAGAAATCTCTTTTGATTCACAACTTGTTTTGAGCAGTCACCCATAAAGCAGCCAGTGAATCACTCCAGCCAGTTAGTCATGCAACCACACTGAATGTACACTCAAAAGGCTGCACAAAATAAACAGCCTGCAGCTCCAGATAACACACACAGAGCTCATTTGCGCTATCTGCCATCAGCATATATTGTTAATAGGACTCCTACACCAAACCCTTAGGAAAAAAACGCACTCAAATAAGCATCCCCAAATCTCTCTCTCCATCAGTATTTTTCTCAGTCTGCTTCGCTCTGTGTTGCTTTCAAAATAATGAAGACTAGTAAAAGTTTTAAGACTCTTTCTCTCTCTTTCCGCACCTTCTCGTTGCTGGTAACGTCCTGCTGGGTTTACAGGCGTGCGCCGCTGAAGTGTAGGGCTAAAGCGGAGTTAATTCCAATCAGCAGCGGACAAGTCGAAAATAAACAGCTCTAGTGCGAAAAGAAATCTTCCTGCAAGGAGGGAGCGGCAGGGATACGGGGGGAGGGAGTCTCCCGGTCCTTTGACACATGAGTGTTATAAACAGCTCGGGTCAGGAATCCTATAAAAGACTCCAGCCAGATCTACCAATTCTGCCGTCCAATTCAAGAGAAGCGCAAAACACCTTTTGGAAAGAGCCGCGAATAAGCCTTCCTGCGCGGCCCTAGGGGTAAGGAACGTGAGCCCTACCTTCGCGTCTGGCTCCCTGAGGAAATCCCGCAGGTTTCCGCGGAGGAGATCCCGCACCTCCGAGTGTCTGTTCAAACAGAGGCTTAGCCAAACTCCTGGCGAGAGCTCCCTCCCCTCCCTGGGAGGGTGCCGGAACCCTTGAATGGCAGATCTGGTGGCCCTATTGTGGAAAAGAGAGGGCTATTGCCAGGGCGGCGTCAGCAGCACGCCGGGAGCCGGCGGCCGAGCCCCGCCGGGCAGCCGGTCCCACATCAGCGGGAGGGAAGGGCCGGCTCTGCCGCCCTGCTCCCCGAAGCTCGCCTCGCCTCCCCGCCCTCCGGGCTCCGCTAGCCGGCTCCTGCTCCCTGGTGCCAGCTCGGATCACGTCCCCCCTTGTCCCCTTCCCCCGCTACCCCTCTCCCCTGTGTACTGCCTTGCGGCTCCCTTGTGGCTCGGGGCAGCAGCCTGTCCCCACCGGCGGGGAG
>VZRH01006634.1:638338-649436 GCA_013397555.1 Urocynchramus pylzowi | reverse complement strand
AAAAAAGAAAAAAGAAAAGAAAAGAAAAGAAAAGAAAAGAAAAGAAAAGAAAAGAAAAGAAAAGAAAAGAAAAGAAAAGAAAAGAAAAGAAAAGAAAAGAAAAGAAAAGAAAAGAAAGACGAGTAACAGAAAGGGAAGACAAGAAGAACCTTAACCCCTTCGGGAGCGCAGGGCGCGGCGGAACCGGCCGCGGGCGGGGAGCGGGGCACGGGCTGCTGCTCGGGGCTGCCGGCCGGCCCGAGCCGTCTGTCTGTCCTGCCTTCTCCCGCGCAGCTTCCCCCACCCGTGCCGAGCGGGGGGCACTCGTGGCTTTCCTCTGTGTATGTGTACGTCTGTGGGGGGAGCGGGATGCGGCTCAAGGGGGAGAATTCTCATTCTCAAGAGTGAGAATGTGACCCCCGAGACGACGGCTCGGGAGGGGCCCGTGGCCACCGCCGCCCTCCAGGCCTTCGCTCCACGAGCAAGACCGGCACCGCCGTTTTCGTTAGCTCGGATCTGACAGGAACAGGCGCCCACCCCTCGCCCCCCAGATGCAGAAGGGATTTCTAGCGACGTCGTCATTAAAAACAGCCAGAGACGGATTCATTTACGAGATTTTAAACCATTTTGCGAGTTTCCCTCAGAGCAGGGCCGGGCTCGCTGAGTTTTCTAGTCCAAGAAAGCTTTCAGCGGATTTGCCTTCCTTATTCTCTTTATTACCTCTACTTAATTATCTTCTCGTCCTTTCTTTCTCCCCTCCCAAACTCACCCACCCCACTGCAGGCCCCATTCTTTCCCTCGTCCACGACATAATAAAAACCAAACCAACTCAATGCATGAAAGCCTTTCTAAAATCCGCTTCGGGGCGGCCAAGGGAGCCTGAGTGCTGCCGGTACCGGCAGCCTGCGAGCGGCTCCGCCGCAGGGCAGCTGCCCTGGGTACCGGGAGCGCCTCAGCCCCCGCATCCCCAGCTCCCGCATCCCCAGCTCCTCCAGAGCAGACTCGCAGCGTCGCTCGCGGTGAAGGGGCTCTTTAAATACGTGTTTCCCAGCTCCTTCCCCTGCAAATTTTTGGGGGAACGAAAAAGAAGCTTGAAAGAAATGATGTGAGGGCAGCTCTCGATGCTACAGCATTATACTCGGCCTCGGGATTTCTCTTCGGCAAAGTTAAACAACAGCAAGAGCAAAAAACTAAAGGGAGAGATTTGGGGATCGGGCAGGAGATTATGAAAACACACACACACACGTGTGTATATATATATACACGTGTGTATATATGTATATGTATAAGTATATGCATGTATATATATATGTATATAAAATTTAATTTTTATTCGGAAACGCTGCAATGCACTGGCTCGCAGAGGCAGTCCAGCGTGACCGACCCGAAGGAGAGCTGCCCAGGTTTCCTTTGGTCAGAAGTCTCGGCTAACCCCTCCTTGCATTAAATCGTAACGAAAAATCTATTAACTTCACACCAGGGCTGATCCGCAGCCCTCGGAAAGGACAGCAATGGAACCCACTGTCTAAGAACCAATTTGCATCCCTAGAAGCGGAAGGTTAATTCGGGAATCGTTACCGGGGGAAAGGATGTGCGCAAGTACCTGGCGATCTAGCGGGCGCGGGGGGGAATAACCGGGAAATCACTTTTCCTGACTGTTTTCGTTTAGCCGGACTAGGTTTGGCGTGCAATTCTCCCAGCAAGTGTGACGGGGGGTTCCCCTCGGCCCCCGTTAGCCGGGAGCGGAGCCTCGCGAATACGAAAGCACGCAGGGAGCCTGCGGCCGCCCTCCCGCTCAACGAGGCGATGGAGCGGCGGCGTGCCGCGTGTCCCTCCGGCCGTGTCCCTCCGGCCGTGTCCCTCCTGCCGCGGCGCTCTGCCCGCCCGGTCTCTCCGGATTCCCGACTGCGGGACCCAGGATCCGCAGAGCAAGGGCGCAAAGGGACGCGCACCATCTGAAACACGAGCTCATCATTTTTCCTCCGAGTGACCCCAAACCTGCCCTGTCCCTGCGTCAAACGCATCCAAAAGGGAAGGGAAAAAGAGCGGACGAAAGGTCCGCGCTCCATAGGAACCGTTTGCCAATTCCATGTGTACATGGGCTTTATATCGAGACAATTTTCGGGTATGGTCCCTGTTGGTTTTGGAAGGGGTGACTCCAGAGGGTCCCTTCTGCCCCAGAGCTGCGGGAGCCCGTGTGAGGGCCGAGCGGTCCCGCCTGGATGGACGACAGCTCACACCGACCGAGTAATAGATGCGGGAATCGCCAGGAATCTGCAGATCCGGGCGTTCCAGGTGTCGCCTGCCGGCTACACCCCAGGGATGAGGGACAGCCCAGGGTAGCCCTGACTACCGAGCTCCTTGTTTCCGAGGAGCTGTTTCCTTTCCGCCGAGGCAAGGGCGGGCGTCACTCCCGGGTGAGGACCCGGAGCGAGGCGCAGGCGGTGGCGGGCATATCCTGCATTTCGATTTCTGGAAGAAAAAGAAATCTTTATTTCCGTGTGATTTAAACACTCAGGCTTGTGTTAAGTCCAGGGAAAAGGCAGAGGTTTCCGCTGGTCCCTGCACACCGGGCGCGGCAGCGCAGGGCTGCGAGGAGAGGGCAGGCGGGACGGCTGCTGGGACGAGCCCGGCTCTCGCAGGAGGCCGAGGGGAGGAGGCAAGAATGTTCTTCCCCATTTTCCCAGCCACCGCCGAGGGAAACCCGCGGTGTCCCCTCAAGCCTCCACCGTCCTCCCGGTATTCCCCATGGCTGCAGCCAGAGCGGCGGCGGGATGGCTGAGGAGAGTCACGGCAGGAGTCCGGGGTGCACCCCAGAGTAAATACCTCGGTTTAGGGAGCGGGGTCATTTCACCGGAGAGGGGGATGAAGAGAGGGGAGATCTTTCACACCGCTCCCTCCTGGCACTTCCTCAGAGCCCTGCTCTTGGGAACTGTTTCGAATTTGTTTCCCCGGCGGATTGGTTTGTGTGGTCACTTCAGACCCGCGGGCTCCTTTTGTACTGGACCGAGATCTGAAGGCGACCTATTTATAACACCACTGCAAGGGGGGAGTGAGGGGAAAGAAAGTATTCGTGCCGATCTCCCCCAACATTTTTTTTCCAGCGGGATGAAGGTTGCATCTTTATTTAGGAGTGGAGCTTGCTTGGTGACCGTCCTGCCGATACCTGCCGCCTTGCGCTCTGCTTCCTGCCGGGCACCGCCTGGGGCCTGAGCTGCGCGGTGCGGGGGCTTCGCTGTCCTGCCTTTTGAGCCTTTCCTCGGGAATAAATATCAATTGTTGTTAAAACACGTTCCTCGTTTAACGACAGAGCTTAAAGAGAACTGAAGCTGACCCGCTCCCCTCCTTTCCGGAAAGAAGGAAGGACCAGGCTCCGACGCTGGCCAGGCTAGCCCCTGCCTCTCTGGGCTTGTGCGGGCAAAGCTTTTCCATCTACCTCCTTAGATCCCGCCCCGCTGCCTCTTACAGCCCCTCAGCAAGAGAGCTCCGCTTCCCGCAGGCCCTCGCCCCTCAGCCCTGCTTCTCGGCCCTGCTCCCGCAGCCGCGCTGTCCGCGGCTCTCGGCCCCACGGCCCGTCCGGCTGCCGCGGGGGCGGAGGATCCGTGAGGATCCGCATGGCCACCTGTGCCTGTGTATCTGTATGTTGTCACCAAAGGGGGCACCTGCTCGGGCGCTGGGACGCTGGGTGAGGGACCCGCCGGACGCTGCCGGTCCGCGGGCCGAGCAGCTCATGGTGGGGCCCCGGTGCCCGCTCGGGAGGAGGGGGCGAGGCGGGGGTCCCCAGCCCTCTCCGTGCGGGGCACAAGGGGAGGCGGCAGGAGGGGGCCAGAGCCACCATGGCCTGCTCTGCTCGCACGGCGCCGGGGTCCCTAAGGTGCCTTAGGGGACTGCTCCGGGCCGCAAGGGCTTTCCAGACGAGAATTGAGTTCCCTCAGTTTTTATTTTAATTTTTAAATTTTGTTTTCTTTCCCAGGCAGTGCGGAGCTCGCGCCCAGCTGCGGGCAGCGAAGGGCATTTATGTACCCGGCCCTGCACGCAGCCCCGAGGCTGCCACGGGCGGGGAAGGGCGGCTGGGCCCACACCGCGGCGGGCAGTGCCCGGCGCTGTCCGGGTGCTCCGGGAGCCCGGGGTCCCCGGAGCAGCAGAAACCCCTCGATCCCGTCCTTTCCCCGGTGTTCCCAGAAAAACACCATGGAAAATCAGCTCTTGGCATGGCGCTCGCGGGGCCCCGGCTGACGCCAGTACGTGAGGACCAATGGGAAGATGGAGCAGGGGCGGCCCCGCGCCCCCCGCACCCCGGTCCGCACCCCATTCCTTCTCGCGTCCCGCCGGGCGCGGCGGAGCGCACCCAGCTGGCAGCGTGTCCCCATCCGGGCTGAGCCGGGTCTGAGGACCACAGACGGGCTTAGACGGTACAGCTGGGCTGAGTTAAAGCCGTGCCGCTCACTTCGTCCCGCTTCCAAGCACCCCGGACAGATCTGGGATGGTGAGGGGAGGGTGTCTGTATTGAATATGACATCCCTGGTAGCTCTCGGGAAATTTCTTCACGCGGGGAAATATGCACTTGCTGTTGATTTGCTCGATGCTTTCCTTTTGCGTGTGACCTTGCCAGCACTGGCTCTAAAATCAGGGGCTATTTTTTCTAAAGTCAGAAGTTCGGGCGCAGTGAAGGCAGGGCGGCCCTGCCTTCAGGGGGAGCGGTGGTTCCCCGGGCGGTAACGCCGAGACAGCGGCCGAGCTTGTCCCGCGGCTCCTGCCGAGGGCCCGCGGGAGGCTGCACGGAGCACCCGCGGGAGGCTGCACGGAGCACCCGCGGGAGGCTGCACGGAGCGCCCATGGGAGGCTGCACGGAGCACCCGCGGGAGGCTGCAGGGAGCACCCGCGGGAGGCTGCACGGAGCGCCCACGGGAGGCTGCACGGAGCGCCCACGGGAGGCTGCACGGAGCGCCCACGGGAGCTGGGGGAGGCGGCGGGCCGGGCGGCTCGGCGGGGCAGCGGAGCCCCAGGGATGCGGCACCGCGCTCCGGGTACCGCCCCCCGTCCTGGGAATGTGCTACGGGACCGGGCGGGCCCAGCGCCCCAGGCGTCCGGGTCTGGCCCCAGAACAGGACAAGGTCTGCCCCCGACACTGGTGACCTTTTGAGGCCGGGGCCGCGGTGCGCCGCGGGATAGGCATTTCCCCTTGGGGTGCGTCGGCCTGTGAATGTCCTCCTCGCCCTGCGCTTGAAACAAAGAGGTCAGGGAGGAGGGAGCTCCGGGCCGAAGGCATCCAGCGGCAGCTGGTGCACCTGTCAGCGCGGCGAGAGCGGCTCTCCCTGACCTTCATGAGCAGGGCAGAGCTGGGACAGCGGCGGCAGGGGCGAGGGAGAAGGGACGGGGACACGCTGGGGCAGGGAGGGAGGTTGAGCGAGAGGGAGCTCGACCCCGGTCCGACACGCCTGGTGCTGAGACCCGGCCTCGCCGCCCAGACCGCGGGGACGACGCTGGCCCTGCCCGGAGACCCACCTCCAGCATCCCTCGGCGAGCAGCAGCTGGTGCCTGCTGCCAAGGGAGGATGAAAAGCTCCCCCAGAGAAGCGTGGATACTTTTCATTACAATTATGAGGCACTAAGGGCAAGGCGGCTCCAGGTCTGGGAGAGAGGCGGCAGATCCGCGGCCGTTTCCGCACTCTACAGTGCTCTGCCCGGCGCTCCCGAACCTTCGGGCTGCCGCGGTGGAGCGGCCGGCTCAGCCCCGTGCCCGGTCCTGCCTGGCCCTTGGATTTCGTTTGCTCCTCTCCTTGCCTTTCTCTCCGCTTGATATTTCCGGGGTTGTTTGTGACAAATGCACTTTTCTCGTTGCAATGTCCAAGCAGCTCCCTTAAACCAACTGTAAACCAAAGGAGAACAGATCTTCCCAAATAAAGCAATTCCTGACCCGGCGCTAGGAATTATAATCATGACGGTTTTTCTTTTCCTGATAACAACTGCGTACCAATTACAGAAATCACAGAACAATGTTAGGCGGACAGCGCACCAAGCACAAACTTATTTTCCTTGTGATTTGCGCCGAAACTTGCTGCCCAGCACGGTTTAAGTGCTCAGGCGATGGATCAATGCGCCGCGGAGCTCCTGAGCTCCTGAGCTCCTGGCCCGGGCGAGGAGTGCCAGCGCTGGGCTCCCACGCTCGCTCCGGGGCCACGGCAGCGGCTTTCTCCCATCCCGCTGCCCAGAGAGCTGCTTTCCAAGGCACTGGCGCCGGAGGAAACCCCCCGTTAATCAGCAGGTTCATTCGAGGAGGAGTACAGGAAGGGGAACGTGTGCTTTTTGGGGGGCTTAGGCAAGCTCTGAAAAAGTCCCTTCCAGAATTGTCCCGAAGAGGGAGGGGAGCAGGACAAAGGGGATTTGCAAATAAAATCTTCGGTTTCTTTGCACGCTGTCTTCCCTCCAACACTCCGCCGCCGCCCTTGGCAGTGGCGGGCGCACAGCGCCCGGCCCGAGGGTCCCCGGGGCTCGGCTTCCCGCAGCGGCGGGATCTCTGAGCTGATGTGATTCCTAGCAGGGGCTTCATGCTGCTCTCCCCGTCTCCTGGACCATAGATATGACCCCTTCTTTCCTGTTACTCGTTTGCTTGTTTATTTTTTTTTAAGCCTTCCAGGAACACTGCTATTTCTCATTTTTATTTTAACTCGCAAAAAATTCTATCAAGTCTTATTGTGTCAGAGCCATGACTAATTAAGGGGGACTCGGTTCACAGGGTTTGCAAATTCCCTCCACAGGGTGGTCCAGGACTGGTCTCACAGAAAGCACCCAAGACACTTTGCAAGCAGTGAAGCAGGCTGAGGACATGCCTGCCTGCATGGACATCCCGTGACGATGTCACGTCCTTACTTTAAAGTCTCACACTGAGGGAAGGACCCCTGATTTAAGGCAGAAAAAATGAGCCTCAAACAGTGATTGCCCAAACTCACACTCAGATACAGTATCTGCTGTCCACTGGATGCTGGAAAAGAGCCCAGGAGTCCTGTGGGTCTCTGCCCCCTCCTTCAGTGAGCAGCTCAGCAACAGCAGCCCAGCTGAGCAGCATGGCCAGCCTCTGAATTTCAGGCAAAAGTACCTTATCTACTGACAGGCACAGGGACACAAGTGACTGGTATTTCTCCAGGTCCTGAGCTTCATCAGCTTTCCCTGGAGCCTATATTAAGTTAGAAATCTTGGTGAAGTGCACCCAAGTCTCCAAATAGCATGGTGACAACCTTGCCCAATCGCAGCAACAGACCTTTGCCCAGCTGCCACCCTCAGCTTTTAGGGGTCATCTGCTCATGAAGACTTCTTATCAGGACACATGACTGCCAGGGCACAAGGGAAGGTCACTGAGAAAGTGACCAAAAAGGAACAGCGTTTGAATGACATCATTAGGAAATTTACTATCAAAGCAGGAGCAATGACAGACTGACTGGTCATTTTTGGTGGTTTAAAAATGAGAAGGACAAAAAGAGGGAGTAAACCCAACAGCAACAACAGTAACAACAAAGAATCATAGAATGGTTTGTGCAGGAAAAGACTTTAAAGATCACCCAGCTCCAATCCCCCTGCCATGGCCAGGGGCATCTTCCACTAGAGCAGGTTGCTCAAAGCCCTGTCCACTCTGACCTGGAACACTTCCATAACACCCTATGGTGGAGCATAAACACCTTCTCTGGGCAGCCTGTTCCAGTGCCTCACCATCCTCACAGTGAAGGATTTCTCCCTAAAATCTAACCTAAACCTACTGCCTTTCAGTTTAAAGCCATTCCCCTTTCTCCTATCACTACATGCTCTTGCAAAAAGTCCCTCTCCCTCTTTCCACTCTAGGTACTGGAAGACTGCTGTAAAGAAGCAGAGGCAGAGCCTCCACAGCCATTGCAGTCTGTGATGGAGACAGCCTGTGGCTGTGCTGGTGCTGGGATGGGGTGGGAGGACAGTGAGGCAGACCTTCCCCAAGTTTAGAATGACAGTCCAGTCAGCTGAGCCCCGGGCCCACCTGTGTCCTCCCTGCTGCTCAGATTTATAGAGTGCAACATTTTAATAAAAAACACACACACCTCTCCACTTTGGTGCATTAAGAGATTTCTAGCAAAACACAGTAATGTTGCTATAAATTTCCCTCCCAGCACCCTCACAAGTAATAACTCAAGCCCCAGCATTTTGCATTTAATGTTTATTTTGATGGCTGCATTCCAGAAAGAAAAGGGAAAAAGAGGCAAAATCTACTCAACCACTCTCCCCATTGCTATTAGCCTGATGTTTTCAATAAAATTTAGTGCAAACTGGGAAACAAACACTTGGAAAAAGAAAGGAGGAAAACAAGCACACTTGGGCAAAATTCTCCTAGACATCTGCCAAGGCCTGGGTTCAAATCCTGGCTTAAATTAAAGATGCCCTGCCATGGGTTCTCATTATGTTCTGCTCCCTTGGCATGTTTGAACAGCACCCCAGTGAGCCATACCTGTGTTAAACAAGGTTTGGTGGTGGGATGCTCTGAAGGACTGAGACATACGGAGGCTTGAGGTTGAAATGGCCAAGTCTGGAAGTTAAAGGCTGAGGCTTCTTGGCCAAATAATGCAGGGCAGAATACTAGGAGTGCTGCCAGTCATGTTTGAAGTATGTGGCAGAGCTATTTAAAGCTTTCAGAGCACCTGCTTTTCTGTGAAGCCACCAGTCCTTCACGTGCACCAGCACTAAGCCCACATTTGCCACTGAAAAAGGACAAAACCATGCAGACAGATGGTGATACGCCCAGACAAGCCATGGGCATTTGCTTGATGACTCCTGACTCTGCTGAGAGCAGCTTAAACCCTCATGTGATGGTTAAAATTTACGCAGATGCAGTTTAGACTTTTGATTCTTACCCAGAAGTAGTAACCCTCATTCAGATGTGATTAACAAAAATGTGCTGAGAGCAGCAGCACTATGCAACCAGGTTGCTCACTACTGAGAGATGTGTCCCAGGCCCGTGGTGAGACGTGTGTGCATGGGCTAATCATGTAGAGCTGCACATCCAGAGCATGTGAAACACAGCCTTGTGCATCAGACCAGGAGCAGCCAACGGGTTCCAGGAATTACCAGATTTAAATGTTGGAAAAGCTGCTGGGTTGCCCATTCTCCAAGGCACCCTTCACCTTGCATTCCCTGTCCAGTACCTCATACACATGCTGGTATGGCTGTGTCTCTGCCTTGAGGTGTGTATTAATCCAGCTGAGGCTAGAATTGAAATTTTCAGATTTCCTTCTCTCCTCAGATCACTCTAGACTCCAAGTAGATTCAGAGACTGACCATACTGTGATGTTTCACTGAACCACCAGTGCCTGTACACACTCCCTTGGAACAAACTCCATTGGTTCACAAAAGCACCACCAGCTCAACCAGCTCTCCCTTTTCCATGGAGTATCTCTGATCTCTGAGTACTTTTATATGGCGTTCACTTCTCCCCATTTTTCAATAGCGAAATCAAAAAGATTCTCTGCTCTGGGTCAAGAGCACCAAATCCACGAAACAGTTCTGTTACAGTGGCACCAGAGACTTCAACCCCGTTTTGCATTCAGGCCATATGTCTCTTGAGTTTGCATCCAACACCTGAGGTTTCTATGGACAAAATGTCTGTCTGTTGTTTGGCCTATGATACTAGATTCATTGGGCAAGTGGTATATAATAAATTAGATATTGTGGTCATGACTTCCATATGTGGAAGAATCTGTTATTTCACACTAATACTTATATTTTGACATAAATGACCAATTTGTAAGTGTTCACAATACCCAGATTCTCCTCAAAGGGACCTCATGCTCTCCATGGCTCTTGGAAAATTCCGTGCCATCTGGGTGAACCTCTGCATTGAATCCTGTTGTCAAAGACAGGATTCCATGATTCTCCCAAATCATAGAGAGGCAAGATGCCCATGGCATCTTGCAGTGTGCCTGTTTTTTTCAGTGGTATGAAATGAGCATCAAGACTTGGTCCTGAGCACACTGGTCAGAATGAAGGTGTCACTGCCTGTAAAGGTCAGTAAGGTTTTTGATCTCCATCTTTGAGCTAATGTGATTATTTCTATTTGAATTATTCCTAGTCACACACATCATGAGTGCATGAGGCATGCACGTGATTGTGAACTCATGTCTACTTTACTGGAAACAAAAGGCTCATGGCAATGGTGAGCTGCCCACCAGTAAGCACTCTACTGACAGGAATGGGAACAACTCTCAGCTCCTTGCCAGTCAGTGTCAAAAACATATTTGCTGCCAGAACATGGCTAGAAAATGTCAGATTTTTCCTTACTTCAAGTTGTTTGCTCTATTGGCTTCAGAGTGGTTTCAACGAGGATAACACTAGTTTTACATCTAGAAGCTGGTCCTTTGCTTTCTTTTCACTCTACTTTTGAACAGAAATTCAATTAAACAGCCTACAGCTCTGTGGGACAAATTTTAAATATGCTGGTAAAACAGTATTAATCAAACATGCCTTTGCTATTACCTGGAGAACATCTGCTCAGTGAACAGTATTTGTGACTTTTTGACTCCTTTTAAGAAACGCATCAGTCTGTGACCCCGTGGGTCTGAAATATGAACCTGCTGTTTCTACAGGGGTTAAGGCACATCTTTTTACCTCCTATATTTTCCCATCGTCCTTCCCAGCAGAACTGTCTACAGCAGCCTTAGTGTACTGAATACCCAGGATGGTTTTTCACCTTACAGAAATTGACATGGCTCTGATGGCATCATGGCAACTCACACAAGGCATTTGACTCTTCAGTATTTGTCTCAATTAAAAAAAAAGTCTATTTGTATTTAAAAAAATGCCGTTCAGAAGGAGGGCAACTTGGGTTTGGATTGATTGCATTTCCACAGTCAGAATCAGCAAAACTTCCAGCCAACCTGGATGAAAGGAGAGAGTTCAGTGGTGTGTCTATCTGATTTCTTTTTTTTATACAACACACAGCACTGAAAAATATTGGAAGAGGTATAGTAGTTCCTCTTCAAGGCCTCAAGCAGCATGAGGGAAATATATTCACTAAAAACCTTAAATTGACCCACTCAACTGATAGCCAGTTCCAAGAAAGTCAGCATTCTTTTTTTTTTTTTTTTTTTTTTTTTTTTTTTTTTTTT
>VZRH01006634.1:608184-638315 GCA_013397555.1 Urocynchramus pylzowi | reverse complement strand
TTTTTTTTCCTTTTTACCTTGGTTAATATTATTTTTATAAGGAGAATGGGAATAAAAGTTCACTCTGGATGACTGGCATGATTTACTTCAACTGCATCAGCACTCTCCCAGGTCATATTTGAGGCAGTTTCTTGGTGATATTTCCGGGAGGGCAATGGAGTTGTGTGATGCCATTTAAACAAAACAGAAAGCTGAAATATGATTTTTTTAGCTTCCTTGAGGGACAAGAAGAGATTTGTTTTAAAAACCTTCAGTCACCTTAAATCCATAAATTTATTTTACCTTGGGACAAGCAGCAAGGATGAGATCACTGAACTGCACAGATGAACAGAGACCTCACAGATACCAAAGAAACATGAATCCAGTTACTCGCATGGCTGAGGATGGAACGGAACTCCATCCATTGCCTCGTGTCCAGTCCCTCCTCTCCAGGGACATAAGCTCTGTGTTACCCTGGGTGCAAGCCTTGCAGGTGGAGTCAGTGTCCTGGCTTTGGCACCTACCCAGGAAACCTGGTGCAAGAGGCAGTGGGGACGGTTTGGTGGTGTCTTCTTGGACACTTGACCTGGCCTCTGATTCATACCTACATGTGACAAGCTGCTAAGCACTGCCTTGGTTTGCTATCAGAAGCTATATGGGGTTTGCTGAGCTGATCCCTCTGGACTGCCCTCTGAAATCCCTAAATAACTATAGCAGGAAAAGAAAAATGCTGTGGGTATGACTGGGTCTGCAAGGGTATGTCCTTCTTTGAGTGGCAAGTGTGGTCATGGGGAACTGAATTCACCTGGAGATTGAATTAATCCCCTGGAGGAAAAGCCCTCCAGTAAAGTTTGCTGCAGTGGTGCTGCTGTTCATGTCTGCTGAGGATACACCTCTTGCATGGTCTCCTTACAGAAGCAGAGGCCAGTTCAAGGCTCTTGTGCTGATATTTCCATCTCCTGCGAGATTCCTCTGGTTAGAATACGAAGGACCACATACAGACAGCAGCCTGGACTCCCTGCAGCTGCAGCTGCTCACAGTGTTAAACCTGTGAAAAGATGTCTGAGCTTGAAGAGTACAAGAACATGCAACAGTCTGGAGAAGTGTTAAAAATATCCATTTCTTCAGCCCATCTTTACACAAAAAGTACACCTACACGTATGTTCTACTAGTACAGATATGTGGACTATAAAGTTTGCTTTCCTATCTGCTAAAAAGAGAAATATATATATATATTTGGAGCTGTCCAAGAATACATCCAAGTCTGTGAGGTGGGAAGTATCTCCTCTTAGTCATACAAAATGCCAGCATTTCAAGCATTTGGGTGGACGTGTTTCCAAAGGGAAATCTCCCTAACCTCTTGAGACTGCATTATGTTGGCTCACACAATCTAGATAGAAACTTTTTCTAATTTCTCTGTGCCTGGGCCCAATCTGGCCTGTGCTAACATCAATAAAATTTTTGCTGTTCAACTTCTTGGCAGCAGGATTAGGCTTTCTGTTTGTATTACTTCTTTATCTGTGATTTAGATTTTCTGCCAAGGCCTTTAACCATTGATGTCAATTGATGATAGGGAAAGCGAGAGGAGAGGGAGAGAGGATTTATTTTTTACTTGAAATACTATACAGAGCATTTAAGCATCTTACTAGCTGTGTACAAGACTTACAGTTCTATGCAAATGCCTGCCTTCCCAGATTATGATAACTTGGCAAAGTTACTCTGTATTTCACCTTTGCATAATGGCTCTTGAAGATACTCATACATCTTATGCACTTAGAGTATTATGCAAATAATTTAAGAGCCAAGAGCAGGAATATGGCCATGAGTTGTTCTTCAAAATTTTGGTAAAGAAGAACCTAAAGTTTAAGTTAACTTCTTTCCTCCCTCTCTGTTTCTCACTGTCTCTGTCTCTCTCTGCCTCATATGGGCCATAAACCAATATCCTCTATTCTCCAGAAGCAGCAGGAACAGTGGCTAGTAGCACAAACATGCAGATATTAAAATTTGAGCTTATTCAACCATAATTGACCAAAAAGAAAATGAAGTGAAAACAAAAAGCTTAGTTACACAGCTAAGAGAAAAATAATGTATTTCCTGAACACATAAGGTACATTTCTCTCTCTCCGATTAGAAATCCTCAGGAGATTTGGGTTTCAAGTGGGGTTAAAAGCTTTGTGGTTTGTTTAGCCAACACATGTAAACCCAAAGGCTATTTTTGGCCAGGAGTGTATCCTTGGTGCAGGGAGCATTTGCAAACAGACAGGGACACTGTCCCCTCTGAGCTGCTGCCCAGCTGGTATGGGAACATCCTTTGTGTGCCGTGCTGGGAGGCAGCTGCTGGAGAGGCAGCTTGGGAAGGGCACTCGTGGGAGAGGGGTTTCTGCACCTCATGGGCAAAGACCAGGATGGCCAAGGGCTCTGGCAGGGACTGAGAGGACACAGTGTCCTGGTGGAGGCAGCTGAGTTACACCCTGCTCTGCCAGCAGGGCAAGGAAAACCGAGTGCCTGAGGGTTGCCTCTGGCTCTCAGCCCTTCCTCCCTCCTGAGCAGGAAAACTTCCTGTTCACTTCCAGGCTGGAGCCTTAGCACAGCCCAGCTCCCCAAAGCTTTGACAGACAGATGCTCTTCTATAAAAAATCAAAGGACAAATGCAATTTTTCTCTAACACAGTAATAGACCTACAGGCACAGGAATTTCTTGTGGGTTTGGATCATTGCTGTAAAGAGTTACTGTGGAAAGGATCCTCACTATGTCCCTTCTCCATGGAGTTGGAGAAGCGTGGATGGTTAGACAGAACTGCTCCTGAGTGCCCAGGCTGGGCTCTCAGTCACACAGAGGTACATCTAGGGCCAGTCCCCAGGACTTTGGGAATAAACAATGCTAACTCTGGGACTGAAGGATGATTCAGGGATCTATAGACAGAGCAGTCTGATGTTGGTCATGGATTAAACCTGCAATAGTTTTGATAAACAGCAAGGACAAAAGTCTTTTGCCAATACATCATTTCACAGGAATGGGTCTTGTGAGAGGAGCTACTTGCCCCTATGAAACAGGAATATAGCTTGCTTGGTGAAGTCAACTTACATTAAATCCATCTACTCACATTTCTTGACAATGCCTGTCTTAATACTGCTAGATTAAAATTAAGATGGAACTTCATAAACTGAAAAAAAAAATTACATTTTTTTTGTAAAAAAAAATGTTACACCATTTTCTACTGTGTAACACCAGTAGAAATGCATATTTCTGGGAGCAGAGCTTGTATGATACTTGGTAAGGTTACTACTCAAATGTTGCACCCAGTTCTACCTTTCTCTAGCTGGACAAGTGCTGGAGGAAGTTAAAAAGATTTTTAGCAAGGCAATCTAATAAATTTCATAGAAGGAGGCTGTCCTATTGGAGACAAAATGTTGGGAGATCACTGACTGTGTGTACTTGCAAACAGAAATATCCACCTACATGGGGCTTTTCCATACTGCAAGCAAAATGCTTTTTATGATGCAGTGACTGGATTCTGTAGTCAAGCAAGTTCATCCTTGGAGCAAGGTATATCTTATTGTCACAAAGTCACCTCTGACTGTCCTGGGCTCTGTGCTGGCAGGTGGGAATTTTAACCTTGGGCAGCTTTCAGAAAGACATGCTTTAGCCCAGCTTGTGGGAGAAACCCATTGCCTGTGTAATACAGGAAGCAAACAAGATGATCACAGCATTCCCCTCTGCTCTGGGAGCCTGGGAATAGAAGAGTGGAGGTGCCTTGCTTTTGCAGAGGCATGTGGTGATACAAAAGCTTCTTGGTCATTTAAGAATTTTGGGGTCTTTATTTTATGGGCAGGGATAATGTCTTAATACACATTATTTTTTTAACACCACCACCCCCTCTTGTGCTTTGCAGAGTCCCAAGCTACAGTTGCAGAGCTGTGGTCAGGATAAAAGCCGAGAGTCCAACCATAAATCAGCCAGAACCGAGTTCCTTAACCTTTCATATTAACCTCTTGCATTGACTTGAGTTAGGTGCTACGCTCTGCTGCCATAAATTGTCCTGCAGTGAATTTATGAGCCTCAGCACAATAAAGGAGTTTTTCTTTGCCCCCCGCCCCACCCCTGCCCCCCACTTTTCTCTTAGTGCATTTTAGAAATTATGCAGGAAAGGCCTAATGACTGGGATCTGTGAATATTGCTAACTCTCCTTCCCCACCAAAGGGATCTGACAGGAAGATGTGGGGGTTGGGAATGGGGGTAGAGAAATTCTTAGTTTCATGTATTGGTGACATGACGAGGGAAGCCGCTTCTGAAAAACTCAAGAAACTGCCCCTTGGAATAAGGAAAAAAATTCCTAGTAATTAAACCAATTTGAGAGTTAAAATAACAATCTATTCACACAGTTGCAGTCATCACTCTGTTTCCCTGTCTCCTCAAGTTATGTGGTACATAAGGATGGTGGGATGATTTGCCCCATGAGCACTCTGCTCAGGTCACCCCTGCACACATTCCAGGAGCAGGAACTCTCTGTGCTCCTGAGTGGCATGTGCAGGAACCAGCCTGTGGCAGCATGAGGAGAACCCTTGGAACAGCACTCTCCTCTCTGCATATCCAGCGAGGCTGGATAATGTGGCACTGAAATGAGAGCCAGCAAAACCCCATGGCTGGGGGAGTGCAAATGTGCCTTTCCACTCCCAGGCACCTGGGGGGAGACCCAGGGCTGGAGCTGCTGAGGATGGGCATGCAGGTGAGATGGCTTTGCAGTTCTTTGGTGCTGTTGGGAGGGAGCAGATATTTTTGCATAGACATCAAACACCATGGATGCCTTTTGGTGGGAATGGGGGCCTGCCAAATCCTTCCTTCCTTCCTGCCATTAAGCTGTAATGCTGCAGTTGGCTATCTGCTGCCCTCCATCCCAGAGCTGGCTGCATTTCTGTGTTATTCAGAGGTTAGGAAGTATTTTGAGATATTTACACAGTGATAAAGTATGTGACTCACATCTGCATCCTGGTGTCTCTGAGCCTGTCAATCTGCAGTATTTCCATGGTGGGGGTAACTGCAGCACCTGACCCAAGAGTTATGAAGAGTTTGGTGTCACGGGGCTGAGTTTGCTCCTACCTCTAATGTGACCCTGCAAAGCAATTAATGCTGATGGACTTCACATTGCCTGGATGACCAAGACCTGCTTGGCCTTGCAAAGCCAAGCTCTCTGACCTCATGGCTAAAGGCAAGACATTGTGCCTTCTGAAGCTCTTGGGGGTTTTTGCACCCTGGTATTTTGATGGCTGATGTGACAGCTGCTCTCCCACACAGCAATACTGCTGGGGCTGAGGGGTTGGAGACACAGCCTCGCTGTTTCCAAAGCAACACCTCTGGGCCCCACACCATGGGGTAGTGTGGATCAGAGGTACCCCAGCTGATTTAAACAGAGCTACCTTGGAGGTAAAGCATGAGTGTCAGCATGGCCCAACACCTTCCTGATGTATCTACTTTTCTGTGGAAAATCTGAAAATGAGTAAAAAATGAGCCTTCTTCTGTCCTACCTGTGGTACACGCAATTTCAGTGACTCTTTCACAGATAAAATAGCCATTTCAAGTAAACATAACTGAAGTTCCAGAAAGCCCTCTTCTTTTTTTTTTTTTTTTTTTTTTTTTTCTTTTTCCACAGGGTAGGTGATTTTATTCCCTCATCTGCATTTATAAACATAGCTGGTGTTCCCTAAAATTAGAGTGACTTTGCTGAGATGCAAGGACCCATCTGGGCTCTCCTGTCTGGGTGATGGTGGGGAGCAGTGGCTGCTGGGGATCAGAGGAGCTGTGGACCAGTGTAGGGGATCAGTGTGGCGCTCCCAATGGAGAGGTGCAATCCTGAGGACTCTGTTTTCCCACTGGGAGAGTAGTGCAGCTGTTCCACGGCTAACCGGGCAAGTGCAGCTGTGTTAGGGAGCCAAACAAATATCCAGCAAAGAAAAAGTTAAAAAGAGCAACTTTCCTGGTTGTGTGCAAGGTGGGAATGAGGACCTGAATATTTTTATGTTGTTTTGTTTCGGGTTTTTTTTCACACTGTGAGAAGAAAACTGAAGAGGGTTTAGCTGAAACTTTTTCTCGTGCATTCTGTTTCTCCTACCCTGGCCACCACTCTTGTCTCTGTGTGTGAATTTTTGCTTCTCTCCTACCCCAGATTTCTCCAGAGCAACCCCAGCGGGTGCCTTCTCCCTGTCTCTCCCTGGGCCATGCAGCATGGCCAAGCTGTGCCCGGGTCCCTCAGCCCGATGGGTTCCTGTGCCTGCCTGGGACTTTCCAAGCTGCGGAGCACCCTGTTGAAGGCAGCAGTAGGGGAGGGACTGCAGTTTGTGGTGGTGAGGAAATGCTCCCATTCCCCCATCATATGGTGGTCTCAATTTATGTTATCCTCCTCAGTGCTGAGCAACATCTTGCATCTCAAACGCTGTGGTGCACCAAGGGCAATCTTTGGTGCAGCCCTGGGCTCCTCTGCACGGGTGCTGTCAGCCTTTCCCAGCTGCTCTCGTGAGCCCCACAGGGCTGGGCTGCCCCCCAGCCCCTGCTCAGGTCCCCTCAGAGCCCAGCACGGGGGGCTCCTCCTCTGCCCCTGCCCTGGCGATGCGGGAAAAGGCACCAAAAATAAAGGGAAAGCAACAAAAGGCCGGACCCCTCCAGTCGGATCCTTCGCGGGTCTATTTCTAGCTCCCCGTTTGTTTACCTTATAGAAAAGTTAATTGGCTCCTTTTGATCTTACAGTGAAAACCACAAAGGAAATTTTGTTAGAGTAGGAGCAAACCGAAGCCTGTGAGTTTCTCCGATATTCATTAAAGCAATTCTGTTCGAGTCTTAATTTAAAGAAAACATTAAATTCTTTTCCCCCTTGCTTATTATTAAGAGCCCACTACGTCCCTAGGCTAAAGCGCTCGCTCCACAAATAACCTTCCCGACAGCTGCCAACTGGGTGCAGTTTATAACCTGCCTTTGGAATATATGTATTTGTGCATGTACCTGGTAATACAGAAAGAGCTGTGTTTATAGTGGCATTGTCTTTAAAATTTCCAAATAGGCAAGTCAAGATTATTAGAAAGTTTAACGGGCTAAAGGAAAATCACTGTAAGTTTAGAGTATGCTACTTTATTCTTCTTAAATATGAGTCTTCCCAGTGTACTGAAATTAAAACAGTTTTTTTATTCCAAGTTTGAGGCAATTAAACTGAAAATGTGACGAGAAAATATTTCTTTTTTTGAGGTTGATTTAATTAGCAGAGCTATATTAGGAAAGCAAGTAATGCAATCTATTTAAGGACAGCTGTATCTCTACATAATAATAGACAATAAAAATAAATTAAAGAGAATCACAAGGCAAAAATAGCTGATGTTTTTCTCAAGTCTCCTCTAGTAATTTCTTGAGGGCAGTAGACAGCACATCTCTGCTGCTTGCATTTTTTTTTTTTTCCAAACAAAATGATTCTCTCATTCTTTTTATGAAATCTCTGTCTATTTTCATGAAGATAGTTGAGGAAAAAACAAGTCACCCAGCAGTCACCCTCCACCCCTCACTTCATTTATAACTATTGTACAGCAGCAAAATGAATTTAGTGAAAATACGGCTTGTGACAATTGATGACACAAAGCGAACAAACAAATACGATCTGACCTCACGCTCTGAGGGAAAAAACTCCACATTTTGAGCAGATAAAAATCTAAAGGACAAACTCAGCACAAACTTGTGTGCCAAACGCACAAGCCCCAACAGTAAACCAGTACGGCTCGAAGGCAGGGAAATAATGGAGTGGGTTCCTGTAGGAATTTCTTCTTTTCATTGCAAAACTGAACTGCACCCGCTGCCCATCCATCTGTGAGCAGACATACTTGGGGACACAGAAATATGTATTTGCAGCTCCTTGCCTGGACGTGCTGCCACACAAATGCAAACTCTTCTGAGAGCAGAAATACATTGAAGACAAAAAAATAAATTGCCACATAGGAAAGCTATTTCTGTGTGATTATCAGAGAAGGATAAAGCAGGGAGTCATTCTGGAAAGGGAATGAACGCGCTGTGCATAATTACAACATCATGGTCAAGATATTTTATTTTCACTTTAAAAGGCTACATAAGTATTAGCCAAAATGTGACAAGTAAACACTACTTAAATATGTAACATATTAAAGAAAGTTTTACAGCTCTCCTGTTATGTGTTTCATTGGTAAATTTTAAATCAACAAATGGCACATATCAGACATTCAAAAATATGTTGCAATATTTGTCCCCCTTGTTTTAATATGCATGTATAAGAAATACAAAGCTGTCAAAATATAGTTTTAAATAATTAAAAGAATAAAAGTGGAACTAGGTTTGATAATTTTTTTCTTTTTTTTTTTCCCTTTTTTTTTTTTGGTAGCAGAAACAGACTTTAGAAAACACCCTGGAAGATGTTAAAATTCTTACAAAATTTCTTATGCTGTTTTTAACATTTCTAGTTGCCTTTTCCAAACCATTAATAGTTCTCTTCTTTAGTCAATATAAAGATGCTTGCGAGCTATTATGTCAAGTAAAATAAAGACAAGGAAATATTGTTGACTGGTAAAATGGGAAGGTATTTTTCAATATTTTTAGTGAAAAAAATCAGAATAAGAACACATAAACGCTATCTAATAAGAAACAAAGACTACTTGAAAAACCATTGGAGCTCTTGAGATTTATCCCCTCCAAAACATTGATCTAAACAGTGCAATTTTACCCATTTTCATCATAATTTCTACAAGTTTGTAGAATTACTGAGAAATTACTTTTTTTTTTTTTTTTAACATTAGAAGGAACAAGGAAAACAAAAATTTCTGCAGGTTGGTGACTAAAACAAGACAATCCTTAGAAGGGAGGGAGAGAGGGGATGAGAGTGTTGAAAAGCACAATCAGGCAGCAAAATACAAGTGTCTCTCTTGCCAAATCCAGCTCAGCGTTAAAGCAAATAAGTTACTCAGCAGAGAAAGAAAAGTTTGGACCCTACCTTTGTCAGCTGCAAAGTAATGGGGAACGTCTTCCAATACTGAGAATGACCTGCACTGCCTATAGGGTACTCCTTACCTTAAAATCTATACATTTCTAACCAAAACAGCTTGGAGCAATTCACATAAAACAGACCCAAATGTTGCCCATTCCATGTAAAAGATCAGGTTTCTGTCTCAGCTCAGCCTGTGATATCAGACTTGGGCTTTTTTTTTTTTTTTTTTTTAAAATATGTATTCTTATGTTTCCAATCCTCCAACACACTTTTTTCATCTTAGTAAAGTTTGATTTTTGGAAAGGGTGTGTGGGAAGGATTTTCAACTTGTCAGGACTCTCTCTTTTCAGTACAATTAAGCTTTCACTTGATCATTTTGCAGGCCGGAATGATTTGCTGTGGTCACCGGCTCCTTATTATTAATATTGTTTCAGATACATAAAGTTTACTGCAAGCTGTAAATATGTCAGGTTTTGCCACGGGGTTTACTAATAAAGGACTCTTAGAGGGGGATTATTGATGGGAAAGATAATCTTTTCAATAAGGATTCCTGCTCTTTTTGTTTCCCTGGGTGAGCGCAGTGCAGGGGCACTCCCCGTGGGGGACGCCCCGATCCCTGTGCCCTTCCCTGCAGAAAGCACAAGGATACCAGGCAGGGCCCTCCTGCTCCTGCCTTCCTCCCAGCCTGACACATTTCTGTCTTTCTGCAGGATTTTAAATGTCCTATTAATTTTTTTTAATACCTTTGGTGCTATGGTTTTTTAAATGGGTTTGTGACCATAAGGAATTGATTGACTGTCAAGTGACACTTCCAAGTTATTTCTGTAGGTGTCACCTTGGGTTAGTGTAGTGGTATTAAACATAGTGAATACTTCTCTTTCTTTCAAATATGGCCACACAGCTCAGATAATTAGTTATTTTTTAAACAAACAAACAAGAAAGAGGCATATATGTTTGAATTTCTCTTCTGCCAGCATTTTTCTTTCTTCTTTTGAAACATCCTATTATTAAATATGTATATATTTGGGCAAGTCACAATAAATGTCTGATCAATCATTCTTAATTCACTTTGGTATTTACTGTAATAACAATAAACAATTTTAGGCTCATATGGTGTTAATGTGGCTGTCATATGGCTGCCCAGAAAACTTCTATGCACATTTACTATTAATTAAATGCATCATTATGAATTGTGAGAAGAGAAGAGAAGAGAAGAGAAGAGAAGAGAAGAGAAGAGAAGAGAAGAGAAGAGAAGAGAAGAGAAGAGAAGAGGAAAGAGACACATGGAATGCTGTCTGGTCAGAAGCCTAGTTAGCTTACACTGTATGGGGAAGGAGAGGAGATTAATGGTGAGATAAGGCTGTATTGCTTCAGCTGTCACTTCAAATCCAAAGCTCAAATTTTCCTGTCGACTATATAAAATTTACCCAGCACAACTATCTCTGGATTATGCAAATCTGTTTGGAGAATTTCTTTACTCTCACATAAGCTAACATCAGAGACTACAAGATGAGGGCAGCACTGATTTTACTTGACACCCTTCCTCTGTTTCCATGCAATTAATTTGTTGGGAGGTGGGGGAATTTTAAAGCTCACTGGGAAGGTGGAAACCAATTGTCTTTTCCCAAGCATGAGGAACAGGCTAGAAAATAGGCTGCATTAGTGTAGGAAGGACTCTAGGGCCCTAGATGGGTGTATTTAGGGCCCTATTGAACAGGATGGGCTGGGGAGGCAGTGGGAGCCCCTTGTTCTCTGCCAGTGGGACAGGAGGGGATGGGAGGGGATGAGGTGATGCAAGGGACCCTGCTGCACCTGCACCTGGTGCTTGGGGGGTTTTGGTTGCAGGCAAGTGGCCGTTCATGACTCCCAGGCATCCCCACCAGAGCGGAGGCAGCTGAGCAGCCGGCACTGCAGGAGGGGTCAGCTGCAGGAGCAGGAGCTTGCAGGGTGGAATGAACTGGCAGGGGCAGGCTGCAGTGGGGACAGCATGGCTGAGCTTGCCATGATGGAGAGGAGAGTGGGGGGATTGAGCTCAGCAGCCAAAAAACCCCAAACCTCAGCTGTCATCAGGATAAAATAATGAATGTCTGAAAACCAGGCCTGGTAAAGTAAGCATGTTCAGGAAAGCCTGTAACCTCATGCTTGCTTTTAAGCCCCACTGGTATCAAATCAGTGCTGTCCTGAGGAATGGTAGATTTAAGCATGTACTTAAGAGTTTCCTGAATCCATGGCTCAGGGTGGAGGTGGCTGGTCAGAGCAGCTGCAAGCTGCAGGCATGGATTTTCTTCCCATGGTTGCAGAGCAGCAGAGCTGAGCCTGCTCAGAGTCAGCTCCGAGTTTTGATATATAATTGCAAGCAATTCTCATCCAGGCTCAGGAAAGCTGAACAGGGGCCTTGTTTACTTTACCCTTCTTATTTTTTCCCCTGAAGGCAAGCAGCCAGGGTTAGGTTTCAGCCCGGTGGTTGCTTGGGCCAATGACGCAAAGGAACAAGGTCTCGCTTTGGCTGCGATGGTCTCTGGGTACTGCAGCCTGCCTAGTAATGTTAATGAAGTCCCTTAACATAAACACTGCTTTTCTAACACACTCCTCAGGGACATGGAAAAATCCCTCAGCTTCAGCTCAGGAAAAGGCCAGGGCAAACAGAGACACATAGTGGGTACAATGCACTGCAGAAAAAAGGACTGACTACTTACAACAGGTACAGGCAGATGTTTAAACGTGATCTTTGCCTTGCCTTGTGCCACCCTTGCAGGCAGCAGTGAATTAAATCAATTCAACATCTTGACTTCTCTGCATTGCCTTCTTAGCCCTGATGGTGTTGCCAGTTGCTTTGGTGCTCTCCTGACTGAATGATCTCATAGAGGTATCAGGTCAGATGTGCCTTACACCAGAAGGGCATCCTGCTCTTCTGAAAAACAGGAATTGTTTGACAAACAGAGATTGTCTGCCATTGTCTCAGGCAAAATGGCATGTGCTGTTTTTAGTGGAGACAACTTGGAAAAATGGTGAATCACAGAAAAAAGGTCTTATGTATGGACTGTTTAATAGAGCTTTATGTTTTTCTTTGTTAGCAAAGGTAGGAAACATTTTAGAAGGACACATCCACCGATGTGTCCACCAAATAATTTTAGAAGTGTAAAACTAATGCAGTTTAACAAAGAAAACACAAGGTAAAAAATAAAAGTGAGAGAAAAAAAATTATATAGTTTCCAATTGCTTTGAGTTGGAAGAAGCATTTGGTGCTGTTACAAAACAAAAGACAGACTTTTTTTGTATTGTTCCCTCAAAACTTAAAATTTTAGCTTGATGCCAAGCCATCAATTCCAACCTAGCCCAAATTTCAGCTTGGCATCTGAATTAAAAAAAAAAAAAACCAAAACAAAAAACCTCACTAGTTCATTGTTAGTACTGAGCTAAATTATCTGCCCTGACTTACTCAGCCACCTAGAATTCACCTCTGTAAATAAAATTCTTCCTGAAGTTTTACCATGTGAAACTTATTCCTCATGCTAGTGCATAATCATTCTCCCCTGGTCAGGTATTGGCATCTGTCAGAGTTTCCTGCTTTGACCTCTTCTCCACACTGACCACAGTGGGGCAAGACCTAATGTCCTTGTTCCACAAATGGGGCATGGGGGTGTAACTGCAGTGTCCTGACATGGTGGAAAGCACTAATATTTCCCAACAGAAAAGACAAAGTTTTAAATGTGAAAGTCACATTATTTCCCTGGTGTTGTACAAATCCATATGGCCTTCTTGGAGACTTGGGACAAGTAGCTAGGCTAGAGTCTCTGGGCTTAGATCCGTGTCCTTTAGTGCCTTGCTGACTGCTGTAGCCTGGCAAAATTAGGAACAGTCCAGGTTAAAATAAGGTTTGTTCTTTGGGGATGAAGAGCAGAATCAAAAATGGTGAGGACCAATATGAGCCACCCTCAGGTCTGAGAATGGTAAAGTCCTTGCTTAACTGCAGCCCCATCTCCAGTGAAGCAGCTACAGGGCTCTGTTTTTCATGACTGATGCGTTTCACTCCTCCAGGGACAGAGTGAGGAAATTCATCTTTTGGCCAGAATCCACATGAAATTGGTGCATTTTCCACTTCCCTTTTGAAGGCCCTTGAAACTGATATCCACCACCCAAAGAGGCCATGAAATCCTCGAGCTTGCTGAGGCACATCAGCCTTTCCCCTGAGAGGGAGCCTGCTGTGCATCCCCCCCCCACACACACACAGCCTGCTGGGGCAGAGCTGGCAGGCAGGGTGTGGGGTGGAGGCCATCCCAAAAGGGGCCATCCTGAGCTGCACTCAGCCCTGTCTGAGAGGAGCAGAGCAGCCTTGCTGAAACAGGCACTGCCTCTTCCCTGTGCAGAGCTCCACACCGTGCTCCCCATGGAAAAATGAAGACTATCGTTGGCAGAGGGCTTCTTCTGCAGTAGCACTAGATCAATTCAAGGTAGCTAAGCATACAAAATCTGCTTAATGATCTTATTTGGAAAAGTTCTTATGAGGTTTTATTTTGAATTTTGATTTTTTTTTTCAAAACTTCAAAGTAAGTATTTTGAAAACAACATGATCAAGTACCTAAAGTAGCCAGCTGAAATTAAATCCCAAAGCTAAGGGGAAAATAACCAGTGTTAGGGTCTTGCTTTAACTTCTGATGTTCCAACAGACTCACCAATATTTTAGGTGGTTCCTGTTACACATTAAAGGGACACTAAGGAAATGCATTATCATGATCATCAATAATGATCCTTTTGTGGCTGAGACATTTGGAGGCTTTGGAGCCTGAGATATTTTCTTTATCTGAAGATCTGACATATCATTTAGCACACCTCCTAAAATACCTATCATTTTTGGATCCAGGACAAGAGAGTGACATGACTTCAGACTGCTCTGAGATGGCAATTCTTACATTCTTATGAAAACATTAAAATATAAAATTGTGACATATTTTAGTGAAACTACTCATGTTTTCTTGCAACAGACAAACCAAATAAACACGTTCAGACCAATGTGAGCTTTACACTTCTGGTACTTTTTGCAATATAATTATTAATTACCTATTCTTGAAATAATAAAATCAGACAGATAATTGTTGAAGGAAGATAATGGACAAGGATGCTGTGTATTACTGCAAAGCTCAATGAATCAACAATCAATACCTTTTGTTCAGATCCCCTCTGCTGACACAGGAATTGTCATGGGAAGCAGATGCAGGGTGGCAGGGCCACCTCTGCTTTTCCATGGCTGTCAGCAGAGAGGGCTGTGGTGTGCTGCCAGGCTTCAGAAGCCACATCAGCATCTTCCAAGTGTGGTGCAGCTCCAGGGCAATGCTGTTACCTGCAGAAATGATGGCTCTAAGGTCTCTGTGCTCAGCAAGGGGCATGAGAGCACAGGCACTAGGATGGCAACCCAGGAAGAGCCTGGGACTGAGGGGGAGGTAAGAGCAGCCAGCAGACCATCCCCAGAGGGAATATGTTGGCTGGAAAGCAAAAATGATAAATGCAATGAAGAAGGTGAATGGGAGCAGGAAGGTAGGCTGGGTGATGAGGTATGGAGCAGAAAGGTGAAATGTTTAATTGTAATTCAGGTGCAGTTTGACTTCTGTGCCTTTTGTCCTTATGAATATTTCTTAATAAATCCAGGGGACATTAATTATCCTTGTTGCATCATTTCAAAGATCTGATCTTGAATTTCTCCTGCAATGAAAGTCCTCAAGCTGACACTCAGTGCCTCCCAGAGGCAATGATAAATATCAGAGTGAAGTGGGGTGCCTGCCTTTGGCTTTTCCCAGGGTCCTGAGCTGCTTCTACTTGTTTGCCTGCTTTATTTGACTGTAGAAATCCTTGTGCTAGATCTGATGAACTAGCTGGACGAGCAAACTGGGTGGTGGCTGTTGCCTACTTCTTCTTAAGAAACTGGGAAAGTATAATTTATGGACAATTTTGGAGCTAATTTTCTAAAGAGATTTCTTTTTCCTCCAGACCTCAGGCAGCTGGAATTTGGCCTGTCTTGAAGCATGCTGTTCCTTATTGTTAATTACCTTAGTGTCATCTGGATATTCTTATTATGAACATTAAATCTCCACTTTAGAAGCAAGTAGATAAAACCAGGCATTGGAATGGATGGGAAGGATCCCACCGATGTATCCACCAAATCATACTTATCTGCATGAAAACTTAAGAAGAAGTGAAAACAGAAGCCATAATAATTTTTAAAAAGAGTTGATTAATATATCTACAGGGTACTTGAAGTTCAAGCCTTGTACTGTTCCAAATGGATGGCATTGCTTAATGCTGGCATTTCATAAATTCCCTCCCTTTGAGCTGGAGAGGCCACATCTTTGCTCAGTGGTGGGAGGACACAGATGTATTTTTTACAGCCTTGATTGACTAAAGAAAGCCACAGAGTCAGATTGTGGCACAAGGGATCACAAGCCAAACACATTGGAACATTTTGTTCTGCAAACACTGCATCGATTTCCATGGTCGTGTTTTCTGCCCTGCGGTGGTGGCTGTGACACACTTCTGCACGTGGACAGAAGCCAGCACTTGGAAACAAGCAACTTTGACTACTCCTCCCCAGTCTGACCATGGGCATGTCTGACCTTGGATCAGCTGTGGGTTCTGTGCCCACAGCATTGGCAGCTGTCATCAGCCCAGCTCTGCAGCTCCTGGTCTCAGGGAGCCCCTTCCCTGCTTGCACCCTGGACATCAACAGAGGTGCCACTCTACCGGGGTGTGCAGCGTGCACATCGAGAGGTGGCCTTGGGCAGCAGAGCACAACTCACTTGAGGATGACTAAAGCAGTCCTGAAACTGCTCAATTTCATCAATGGAAGCTCTCTGCAGTGACTTGGGTTGATCTATCTCTCTGTATGTCTCTAGGGAAGATGCCAGGGAAAAAAAGCTAGAAACTGATGGAATTTGAAACAATATTTTTTTTTTTTCCCACACTTTTGGGCCTCACTCCTATGCTGACATCTCTGCAGACCTTTGCCCAGCATCTTTGAGCAGACCTTCTTCTTGGATTTTCAGCTATTTGAGCTTCCTTAAGATGTGGGTGATTGTTTTTCTGATAAGACACACAATGTAGGATGGGTATGTTATTACTGTGTTATTTTACCTCCGATGATTTCATTAAAAAGCTTATACAACTTCATCACAAACGTTTAGGTCATGGATTAAAACAGGAGAAAAATATGCCCTGGCTTGTGGAAGACAACTTGTTTACAAGGGTAAGGAGAAAGGCAGGTGCACCATGGGGAGGCAGCAACCAGATAAAGGGGAATATCTGGAAGCACTGCAATTCTGGCTTGTAGACTTTGTACAGAAATAACTTTGTTGATTTTTTAAGAGCTTTTGTATCTTTAGAGGTGCTTTGTTTCCATTTTGCTTTTAGAAGAAAAATTATTGCTCTCTTACTGGAGATGGGGGCAGTAACATCCAATCCCAATCACCTTCACTGATCAATTTCTGCCCCAGATGGTGAAGGGCTCTGCGTATTTTGATTTGTTCCTGTGTTTTCCTGGGCGTTGGGATGAAACTGAAATACTTGCACTTGTCTCGTGTTGTCTCCTGGCCAGTTTCATGTGATATTGGCCACCTTGTTTAAGACATCCAAATGTGGATGAACAGGACAGTTTTGCAATCCACCTTTAAGATGATCTGTGATTCTTGAGATGGCAGGGGGAAAGGCTTAGTAAGGAGAAAAGAAGCAGAAGACAAGACAGGTCCTGGGACAGCATTTCTACATTGTCTGTCTTGGAATACAGACTCCAGTATTGATCAAAACCTACCCCTTCATTCTTTAATACTTTTTTTTCTTTATTATTTAAAACCTAACAAGCCATTCAACTTAACCTTTTAAAGTCTTGGATGTTGATGAATCACTTGCCTCTTTATTTGGGCTGTGACATGAATGTTCTGTTCCATTGTAGGCAATGGGCTATAAATGATGAACTGTTACAGGACAGACAGCCGTGGGCTGTGTTTCAGCCAGTCCTCAAGATACTTCAAACTCTTTAACACACTGTAGCATGAACTATGAATAGACATGTTTGTTCTGCCACTTAACCAGAAGCTTCCCCCAAAATGTGTTCAGCCCATCCTAAACCAAAGGTTTTGAAAACAAGATGATGGTCAATGCTCCTGTGATCAGCAGAAATAAACAGGGGATTATTTTCTCTTCTTACAAGATGTCTCTCTCCTCCTTTTTGCTCTCCACTAATTTCCATGTACAGAATCTAAAAGTGGCAATGTCTTAGGGAGGAACACAATCTCTGTATGACTGATCTCCCCCTTCTATGAAAGGCCCTAGACCATCTGAAAACCAGAGAAATGGCTGTGAATGATAGCAGTTCATGCCAAAGGGAAGATTTCAATGACAGTACTGACTTTGCATCTAAGTAGTTTTTGCATTTTTTCTTTTTATTCCAGTGAATTTGAGGTTTCATAAAGATATTTCACAGGTAGATTCTTTCCTACTCACCCACCCCTTATGGATTGTGTGATATTTCCTTCCTTCCTTCCTTCCTTCCTTCCTTCCTTCCTTCCTTCCTTCCTTCCTTCCTTCCTTCCTTCCTTCCTTCCTTCAGCCTCTCATTCAGCCCCACAAGTCCCTCCTCTTCCACCTCCTGCTCTCCAGGGGCAGAACCTTTGTTCTCTCTCTGCAGTGGAGAAGAGGGGTAGAAAAGACCTTACGGCATAGTTCAGCTATGCTGAATTTTTCTGTTAACTAATACAACATGTTCAAAGCTTTGGCTTTGTATAAGCAGATTCATCCAGAGGAAAAGCACTGTTAGGAAAAAACAATTGTCAAAGATAAAGCAGTCACTTGAAAGTGATCTAGCCAGGCTGTGCTGTGGCTGTCTCCACGCATGGGAGAGTCTTTTTGGGTCTGGAGAAAGTTAGCAGAGTGTAGCACTGCGCTGTGGGAGATGGATGCAGAACCACATATGTTGATATCTGCTTTTGACAAAGTGTTGACCTGAATGGCAAAATTCATATGTGGATAAGAATCATCACTAAGACACTGTGCTTTAAGAGATCCCTGTTTGATTTAAGAGTGCCTCTGATGAAAGAACTCACATTTAAACTTCAGCTGCAAACCCAGAAGCTCTGTTAAATTCATCTGGGCTTACGTTTTAGTGACTATCTGCAAATTTGGCAAAAGTTCATCCAAAGGCTCCCAGAGGCTCATGAACCTTTTTGTTGATGATGTCTGAATGAAACCTGGAGAATTGGAAAAATTTACACAACTTAATCTTTGAACATTGTGGTTCAGCCAAATCCCTTCACCAAAAGAAATGGCGGTGTCTGAAAAGCTGCACATCTTGGTTACATACGCAGTAGAGATGCCATCTCTGCCCCAGGGAGCTCATGGTCTAGGCTGACACTGGGGGCCCCTCAGCTGTCTGCATTTCAGAGTACTTACTCATGGATAAATATGAATGACAACATTAATTTACCACCCAGGGGCTGGGAAGACAGATCTGATAGTGCTTGTGGGGGGTGGCCCTCTGCATTACAGAAAGCATAACGTCAAAGAAGAGAAACAAGCTAATCACATCAACACCTACCACAGAGTATCTGTTTACTAGAGAGACATGAGGGGTCACTAGGGACCATTAGTACTAGTGGGACTATGGTGTAGTATTGATCAGCCTGTCAAATTTTGGTGGTGTCTGTAGAAATGCGAATGGAATTTAAATAGCTGCAAAAGAAGAAAGCACAGAGGGAGTTTTGTGCATCCCCATGTAGATGGGACAAATTCTTTCAGAGTGTGTTGTGGGGACATTACATTGTCAGGCCCCATTAATGACTGCTGCTTGGTGCAGCAGGACCAACATGTGTAGTTGTGGGCAGCTCTCATGCAAGACCCAGCTCTTATGCTGCATAAAGTGGAGGCACTTGCTCAAGTGGGAGAACAGAAGGAGAAGAATCAGAAGTGAGGAGGAGGATGCAAAGGAGCTTGTGTTCACCCTGTAGTTTGAGATGAACTGAAATGGAGGTGCTGATTTAAGGGCTACCCCAGCACTTATCTAAATGCCTGAATGTGGCAATTGTGACTTTATCCTTTAGGATAGGTTACAGGCAAATTTCACAAAGTCCCATAAAAATAAATGGAAATAAATATGCTTAAGTATAATACTAATAGCATGAGCCACCATGTGTCTTTGTAGTGCAAAAGCAAGTTCTAAATCTAACACAGTTCTCTAAAGGGTCAGTAAACACATGGAGGAAGGTAGTCTAGCAGATCTAAACCACTAAAATTTTCAAAAGAGCATTCACAGAGATTGACTAATGATAATATAGTCTCTTGGGGCTGTAGGAAAGCTCCTCTCTTAGAATAATAGCAAGTTGAAGGGAATGGGGAAACAGAATAGGCTGAAATAGTCATCTTTCACAATAGAGGGAGGTTACCCACAGTGTCCTTCGAGAATCCTTCTGGGATCACAGTTCAGGGTATTCAGAAATGATCCTCCACAAAATGGCATAAACAGTGAGCTGATAAAATACAGATGATACAATACTGATCTGGGTAGTCAAAACCAAAAACTAAATGGAGAGTGTTGCAACATGACTACAAATGATTAGTTATAGAATAGGAAATTAAATGTTGCAAAAGTAACATATATGGAAAAAGCCAGTCCTGAGCATACAGACCTAACAGCAATCTTTAACTGGCTTATGACCCACACAGAGTGGATCTGCAGCCTCCTTCTTCAGGGAACAGGTAGACAGCTTGGCTAGTGAGAGGGGACAGAGTGGCAGGAGATGTTGTGCAAAATAGAAAAACATTCCTTTTCAGAGGACAACAATCTTATTTCCATGATTTTGATCAGTGGGATCTGACCCAGCTGAGCACATGCTGCAGGGCTGTAGAAATACTACTGGCAGCCTATCTCCCCTTATGGAGTGGGCATTACTAATCTTGCCTTAAAGCTGGAGAACCACAGAAAACAAAGGGATTTGATTGAGATCTTAGATGGGATGGAGTGGAGTGGGAGGGCTGCAGTCCATGTTTTGGGCCCAGAGCACTGGATTTCATCATGTCCATTGCTCTTCCTTCCTCTTCATGTACAGAGACTGTGATAATTGCTTGGCAGGAGAACTAACTCAGCTTCAAGTATTCCTGGGAAGGAACCTTGGTAGCATTAGTGGTTTCCAGCCCTGCAAACAGCTGTGTAGTTCTACAAGATCTGAAGAATCTTGTAGACGAGTTTACAGACGAATTTTCTGCTCCAAGTGCACAAGTCCTGTGAGCTGTGCCCTGGCTCTGCGGCTACAGACATGAGAGAGGGAAAATTAGCACCTAATACATATAAATAAACCCAATTGATAGCCATTGCAGTGACATGTGCTTTCATCAGGTTGGAAGAGTAATTTCTAAGGCTCCTTCTCCTGAGCTAGACTCCTATCCACATCTAGTGCTAGGAATGTGTCAGAGAGTTTTGCTCAGGGTGGGCTCTGGGCTTGGGCAAAGCTGGCAGCTGCCTGCAACACGCTTTGTCTGATACATCCTCTGCCTGCAGAAAAGGACAGGTTTGAAGAGCAAAAATTACCATTGCTTTCACTCATGGAAGAAGCTGCTCTGTGTGTTTATGGTAGGAGTGATGTTGATCCCAGCACCAGTCATTTGTGCCTAACCCCTAGCTTCTCCTCTTCCCATGGCAGGAGAATCAGCCAGCCTTGCACTCTAAAGGCATATCTGCCTCAGCTCCACTCTTCTGCAGCAGAAAAGCCAGGTTTAGCTTCAGCCAAGATCCATGGGGTAGGAGCAAGCATTTTGGTCTATTCTGCCACGAAGCCTTGAGCTCCTCTGTTACAGCTGGAAGGACCAGCATGGCAATTTGAATGAGCTGCAGGACTGTGGAGCTTTGTGTGGGTTACCCACTGACACCCATCCTCCTTCCCATGCTCCCTTCTCATCCCAGTCAACCCCAGAATGGTATTTGAGCCATGTAGTTTAACTCCAGAATGGGGAGCTAGGCATGAGCTGTACACAGCTATGCATGAGCTGTATTCTCAGTAGCAGTGTGGCTTAAATGAGTAACAGGGAAGCAATACCTGGTCCTGATGGGGGGATAACTGGAAGAACTGTATAGCCAAGAGCTCACAAGCCACCTTGCAGTGGCAATACCCTGTCTATACTGAGACCCTGCCTAGCCATGGTGTGGCTCATGTAATCACAGGTCAGATCAACAGAAGTTCTCAGTATACAAAACCTCCCATTTACATCATCAGGTTTGTAAAACTGTGAGCATTCTAGTGGAATGCTGTGAGCTAACTGAGGTGTCTGCAAATCAGACCACTTCTTGAAAGGCCTTGAAGGTGCAACTATTGCTGTAGTTTTCTGAAAAATTGAACCTACTGTGTCTAACTTCCCCACTTGAAGCAAAGCAAAGCAGTGCAAAGAGGCGCACCTCTCCCAAAACTTGTCTAGGCAACAGGAGACAGGCATTTTTCTCATGATGTCATTGTCCTGGAAACTTTTGAAAGCACATTGCAAAGGAGGAAGCCTTGTGGGTCTGAACTCCCCATGAGCCTCTCCAAATGGGCCAAGCTTTGATGAAACCAGCTCATTATCAAAAGCGGGGAAAAACATGTTGGACGTTGTTTACCACTGAGATCACCCTAGTGGTTCTTCCAGCTGCCTGAGGATATTGGTGAAGACAGAAGGAGGGAGAGATGGAAAGAGAAAAAAGTGGCTGTTTTGAAGTTTCCATTCTCAAGGTGACATATTTTCTTTCAACCTCTTGAAAGGTTCTAAAAATCCTCTTGAAAACACATCTACCCAAGGCCTCTGCATCTCGGGTTCTGGGTGAGGTCCATAGTCTGAAATTGTTTCTGGTGAACTTTGTTAACTTCTGAGTGTGTTTAATGACTTTGCTTTCCCTGTTCATCTTGGCATTGGAGTGGATATCTCTGGCTAGAAGAAAATGTATATAATGGTTCCCATACAATTAGGAACAATGACAAGTTTCAGCTTTCTTGACATTATAGTCCAGGCCCAACAGTTTAAGCTCTGTACTGCTAGGAATTGCCACATTCTCATGTTGAAACTCTGGAGGATTGCACAATATATGAGCCTCATCATAACCAGGAATGAGAGATTTTTCCCTGTTGTGTACACTAGAAGTTTTGAGAAATGAAACCAAAATCTTGCCAGAGGTCTCCTGTCATCCTGTAGTTAAAATCTTTTGTTTTCTCCAAGTTGATTAGAAAACAAGAGAATGATGAGGCTTTTTTCAATTCATTTGTCAATGGTTACCTGAACCACAAGGTGACTCAGAAAGGGCCAGGCCATGGTCCTGTACCCTAAGCAAATCAACTGACACCAGTAGATTTATTGAAATTATCATCTGTATCCAAACCTTCCTTAAGATGGGGGCTTCCATACAGACCTGTGGGCCAGCAAAGTCTGAGCTCTTTTCAACAGGAAGCTGAGGGGTGAGCACTTGAAGGAGAGTCAGACAATGGAAAATCTGATGATTTCCATTCAAAATGTGATCCTTGACAAATTATAAAAAAAGGAAAAGGTTACTTTGGGAGCGGTCATAGAAAAACCTACCTAGTAGAGAGGTATAGAAAGACAAGTATTGATTTGATTTTTAATTCTGGCTTCTTTTCTCCAGCTATCATCAAAGACAGACAAACTTGGTTTTAACTATTACTTGATATGCTGAAAAGGGTTGATCATCAAGCTTTCAGTTCCCAGAATGTGTCCCCACTACTTTAGCTGGAGACCAAGCAACAGGACTCAGGAAAAACATTTAAAAATTTTTGGAGACAAGGAAGGGTGAGTATTCTTGCTTGCATTAAGGAAGGTGTTTACCCAAGCAACTAAATGGCTGACAAGATCAACTTCAATTGATGGGTTGACATGTGGCCAACTGGGCTGCTGAAATGGGTAGCACTAAGCTATTGTCCTTTTGTTGGGCTCATCTTGTTTTGGAAGTTCATTTTACACATGCTCTATGACTTGACATCAAGAACATTTACTCTAAAAATAAACCAAGAAATGTTGCAATCATAGAATTATAGAATACCTCAAGCAAGAATATCTCAAGGGACCCTTAAGGATCATCAAGTCCATCTCTCTGCTCTTTTCAGGACTACCAAACACTAAACTGTCCAACTAAGAACATAGACCAGATGCTTCTTGGACTCTGACAGGCAAAGACTTAGCTATACATCTATTTTTTTTTTTTTTTGATAGATGTACTCCTTACACTTTGGTATTCAACAATAATGCCCCGAAAAACAACCTTTCTTCTGGGATCTAAGGAGTATATCCTCTTTCCACTGGGGGCTGGCTAGAGATTCTATACTCTTTTTCACTCTCTCTGTATAAATATTTTTAACCTCTAGATTTTGGGATCCCTGAGCTACTTCCCTTTAGAACTCTTCAGTTTAGGATAATCACTAGTGTAGCAAGATTTGGAGTCCTTTTGTGTCCAGCTCTGTAAAGAAACAGGAAGAAGTCAGGATCTAAGTCAGCAACATTCAGAAAAAGTACTGGATTTGTGCTGCTTAGGAAACTCTATTATTAGGAAGAGAGCAGGTTTTTAAACATGCTGGTTCTTTAATGGTCAAAATAATACAAAAAGATACAAAAAAATACATGAAAAAACTGCAAGAGTGATATTTTGCACCAAAAATAAAAGCTGTCTGAATTATTTTACTTTGGTTTCCTAAGGTAAAAATAGTCAAATTGAAAATCATTGTAGCTTTTCTGCTTTGCAGTAACTAGAAATGTGTTTGTTTACAGGGCAGAATAGGGCTTGATAAACAATCCAGTCTTTACATGCATGAATACAACCTGAAAGAGATTTTTCCTTAATTTTCCCATTTTCTTTTCTTTCCTTTTTCTTTCCTCTCACCCCCCTCTTCCCTCCCTCCATCCTCCCACCCCTGCATTTTTACAAAAGCAGTTAACTTAATTTCAGGAGCTTGTGTGGTTTTCATTAGGATTGCAGTCTTTTGAAATGTCATGAGAACACCCAACAGGAACTGAAATTGATATAAAAGGGGTTTACTCAGATCACCCTCTGCACCCCACCATCTTGCTTCAGCTTGATTGCTTTTGGGTTGGAAAGTGAAAGATTGACAATTTCTGGGGAATAACAGAAGAAAGGAGAGAAAAGGAAGAGGAATGAAAGGGAGATGTAAACCAGTTTTCTCCAGTCTTATTCTCTTTCTGGCCCTGCATGACTAGTACTTAGTGCTGAGAAGAGGATATCACCACTCTGCTGACCTTTGGGGAAGGATATACTGGATGGGGATGCTCCAGATACAGCATGCAGGAACAGAAATGTGGTTATGCCTCTTAAGGCATGCAACAAGGACATAATCGGACAGTATGAATCTTGCCAGAATGAGACCTCCCTGCACAAAGCATTTTCTTAAGTCATTAGGCAAACTGGTAATTGCTTCCTCAGTTTGAGTGGGAATTATGCTCACAGACCAAGGGGTATGACTGGCCTGGTGAGGGTGCTTGTGTGAGCACATGCTGTACACACACGCACACGTGTTCTCTTCAACTGTTGCAAGAGCTGCTTCTTTTGGAAAAGAAGAGGCTTGCCACTTTCCCTGCTTTCTCCAGTCACCCAAAGGCAGGCACATTTGCCCTCTGGGCCCATTTGCCAAGCCCTCTTCATCAAAGCTTGGGGCTGTTGGTTATGACAACAGTCTGTGTGGCTGGGCCCAAGCTCTCACACGTGTGACCAAGGAAGGTCAGACTTCAAATGGGTGGCTATGGTGGGGATTTGCTAAAGGTGACAGGGTTGGTTTGTTTGTTTTCACTCCTAAACCTGAGGGTCACTAGCATTTTACCACATCATTCTTGTGAATGTGTCTCTGTCACCAGACCAGAAATGTGTGTTTGAGCACAGAGGCAGAAGCTGGGTCTGCACAAACGAGTGCTGAACGTGGAAGGAGCGTGGCCACCATGGAGCAACACTGCAGAGGCTCTGCTCTGCTTCTCTGTCCTGGCCCCATGCTGCATTGCCCATGTGTGCCCACTGCCAGGGACTGAGGCAGGTTGAGGGGCTCTGTGCCATGCTTCATTGCCCACGAAGGCCACAGCCTTGGATGCTTCTTCTCTGAACTTCAGACAGAAATTTTCACCCTTAATGAAAACTTGCTTTACTGAACACTGGGTCTGGCCTCAGAAGGATACTCAAGCTGCCTGTTTTCAAGTTACAAGGTTACACATCCAGGCATTTCCACTGTGGAAAAAGTCATTTGAGATGGCGTGTTGTTCCTTCCAAAGTGTGTTAGTCATGGGGAGCAGGCAGCATGTTACCAGAGATCCCAGGCCCATTAAGGCAGAGAAAGAACAAAGTAGTCCTTCTCTACAGAGCATACAAAGAAACTTTTACTCCACATTTGCCACTAGTACTGAAAAAGAGCTAAAAAAGAGAGGTAAAGGGAGGACATAAAATACTGGGAACAGACCAAATAGGAAGACAAGAGAGGGGAAATGAGATTTCTAAAACCAGCCTGCATCTTCTGCCCAAAATTTTAGGCTTAAGGATTCCTTGACAGGGTATCCTTGGCTGTTCACAGTCCCTCAGCAAATCAGGCCTCTAAGGAACAACTCAGTTGGCCTTTCCAACTGCAGATTATTGTAATTTTAACTCAGCCTGTAATGAGTTGTCACATACCTTTTCTCTGCAATCTCCTAATGGACCTGTGCTTTGTAAATGCTCAGGTTGAATGACAACAAGCATTTCAGGAAAGAGGATTTAGGAGTCTGAGACAGAGGCCAAGAAACAGCTGCAGAAGAGTGTTTCTTTTAGTAAAGACTGTAAAAACTGACAATGAGATGCTTTGATACAGAGACCTACATCCTGCAGGGTGGCTGCATGGGTCTGTGTGAGAGAGATGCAGGAAGGAGGGCTCTGTAAAGCCAGTTTCCCCTGGGGCCCTGCAGCTCTCCAGCAGCAGAGGATGGACAGATTACAGTGCAAAGGAGGCTGATAGCTGATATGATGCTTAGAGCTTAAACAGGCACATCACACTTATCATTCATTTGTCCTTACTTATTCCTGCAAACCACAGCAGGGATAATAACCTCTGCACCAGCTGGAGGCATGTCCAGGCCACCTCAAAGGGGACCCTGGTCAGTGCTGTGACACCAGCCAGGTTCATGCCTGTGAGGCCAGGAGCAATCCCATTCAGCCAACAGCTGTGGCCTGGGGAGTTTGGGATGCATCAGTGGTTTTGATTATATTTGAACTTCCTCTCCTACAATTGACAATTGTCATAGTTTGGAAATGTTTCTTCCTAGCAGTGTACTAGGCAAAAAAGATAAATAAACTATTTTTTTTGGTTTGTTTTAGTTGCTGCTGGCATCTTAGGGGTCCCAAAGCAGGGGGCACAGAACACAATAGAGGAAAGAACAGACCAGCTTTCAGGGACCAGCTGACCTTTCAGACCTCTTGAGCCTTCACAAAAACCTTGCCAGTTACAAACCAGCTGTAAAATCAGGAACTCCTTGTGACGTCACTGCTGAAAAGTCCTAATTAGATAATTTCCCAAACCATGCAGGTTTCAAGTGCCTCAGCTTCACCTTTAGCCCTGACCAAATCTCCCAATTTAGTGGTTAAAGGTTCAGTTCTGTGTCAGGTCACAGGCGTTTTTGAGAAGCCACCTATTGTTCCAAAATGGATTTTGCTGTCTGATAGTATTTCAAGATACCACTTTCCTTGTGTGCTTCCAGTGCCTCAGCATTCAGCCCAGCTGCTCTAAGGAGAGAAGCAGCAGCAGTGAACTGTCTTTCACCTGAACCATCCAAGCAACCTTCACCTCCTAAGCAGTCATGAATAAAATCCAGCTCCCCAAAAGGCATTTGGAAAAGCTACAGTATATTTATATGTATACACCATTGCAAAGAATCTGTGCCAGGAGACTGACTTATTACTTTTATTATTTGTTATTATCAAAGTCCAGTGCTGTGCTTTAGGAACAGTACCTGTTGAACTATAAGCTTCTGGGTGCACTTAACACATCTGTAGAAGCAGAGTTAACCTGTCACATGTCCCTGGAATGGATAGGAAAAGCAGTTTGGAAAATGCCACGTGAGACACGTGAGTTTAGGGCACAAAAGAATGGAGAATGCCAATATTAATGAAAGGACAAGGAATGTGCTTCTTGTCAAACAAATATGGAATACCAAAAAAGGATTTTCCCTTCCTTCCACTCTATTTTTAATTATTTCCCTTTTTAATCAGCCTTTTGGTTAATTCTCGTCTTATCAATTTAATTTCAATTCACGACTTCATTCTAATTTAATATTAGTTCAATGAAATATCTTGGTAAACTTCCCCCTGAAAAGAACAGAGAATAAGGCCCCTGTTTTTAATCCATGGCCTTGGTTACAGTAGTGGTGTGAGATGTGTAGTGCATGCTTGCTGTTATGCTAAATTCATTTAAATTCACCCCCAGAAAGCCACAAGACAAAGAGGAAAGGTAAACCCACTGTGATCACAAAGAGCGCCCTGGGCCTTCGGGGGGCACAGGAGTACAAATGGAGACATGTGATGGCACCATCACCGTGTTTATCTGGGGATTTTCTTTTTAGTGAAAATCAGAAGGGCCTGCCAGATCTCTGAGCTTCAGGTTAAACATTTTTCTTTTGTTTATTCTTGTCTGCATTCCACTCATTTTTCCGTATGCCCTAAAATATCATTTGAAGTTTATTACAGTCACTCTAAGAAAGGTCATATGGTAGGTTTGGCTTGATGTCTGATTTTTCCTGTTCCCCCAAATTACAGCATTTTTTGGTTGATCTGTCTCCTGTGAATCTTTGCTTTTTGTTTTTCATTGAGTTTTTGGAGATAAGTAATTCACTTTATTTTAATATGACACTCATTCCCCTTGTCCACAAATGGATAAAGGGCACAAAGCACTGTTATATTGCTCTAAAATAATAGCTCACTGCTTAATGATTTTCCTCAGGATGCTAATTATTTGAAATCAGAACCAGCATGTATGTTTTAGCAGATTTTGAAATTTTAGCTATGGAATCAGAATCGTTGCTTTTAAAGAAAAGCCTCTACAGGGGTCCCCAGATTACACAGGCAGATCCCCTAATTTTAAAGAACATAAAATGAAACTCTCAAAATCACTGGGTAGAGAGACACCTGAAATTGTTCCCCATGGCATAATACTTCACATCAGACTCACTCTGACACCTGGTGCCTCTGCTGCAGAGCAGGAAAGTCCCAGACTGGGCTCACTGGTTTGACACTGGATCCCCAGACTCACCTCAGCAAGGGCAAACTCGAGGTTTGTCTTTCTAGGGGTGATGGGCTGATTGTCCCCCACCACAGGAAAGGAAGGGGAGACAGTACAGTGGAGAGCATGCTGATTTCTACAGGTTCCTGGGAAGTACCAGCCACTCACTTAAGCCAGCCTTCACCCAGCATCTGCACTCGCCTGACCCAGCTGAGAAAGGCAGCTTGGTGGTTCAGTTTATAACTCAAAAAACTCTTAAAACAGAGTTTCCTTTTTTAAAAAAAGGGTAGTGGAAATGATCAAATACCACCTGAATCCTAAATGAGTTAGCTGGTGAAAAGGACCAAAAAGGAAGTCTGAGCCACAGCTGTGCAGAACACTGCACTCTGCAAGAAGAGTGCAACACTGCTGCTGTTGCTGCATCGTCTGTGGGGTGTCTGCTTATTCAAGACAGAGGAGGCTGTGCTGGAGCTCTTCCCCAGGAGCCCTCCAGGCAAGCAATTTTCACAAAAGTCTGAATAAGCACATGTATTTTTGAAGCACTTAGAAAAACTTTCTGTGTAACTCTAAATCTTGATCTTTAATTACAGTGGTGCTATTCCCCCATTATAGCTAGCGGGGTGTGCGTGGGAGGAAAACTCTTCAATTGCTTCTGTCTACCTGAAACCTAAAATGGATAAATACAGAAATAAATGGTCAGAAAGACAACTACACTGAAATGCAAAAACCCCATGTTTGTATGTGTGTATGTATATATGCACACATGTATATATATTCTGATTTGCATTATTATCACTTTTCTTTTCTCTCCCAAGAAGACAGACTTCTCTCCCTGGCTCCAACTGTAAATTTCCTAAGGCATTGACTTAATCTTCCCTCAATCTGTCCTCATCTCTGGGATCACTGGGATGGAGGCCTGGAAGCAAAGCATCCAAAACCTCACAGCCAAAGCAAAACAATGTCTCCTTTCCCCAGCCTCCTAATAAGTTCAAGGAGTTATGTGAAACCAAACAAAGTGGTGACCTGGTCACATAGCTGAGCACTCCAGCCCCCGCGCTGTGCCATGCCGTGGCATGCTGTGCCTCCCTGCCAGGGCTGGCAAGCCCTTGGCAACCTGTGGGACATGATGGCAATTGCAGTGCATGTGGGGTCTGGCAGTGAAACCCAAGCTCCAGTGGGTGGGCTTGCTGTGGGAACCCCTAGGACATCAGTGCCTGCCTTGTCCCCGCTCAGTGCTGCTCCTGGGGTCCAGGCTGGCAGCAGCATCCCTGCTCGCCTGTGTGATGGCAGGGGCACAGACTGTGTGCCCTGCACTGCTGGGTCACTGAGGTCTCCAGACGTGCAGAAACACTTCTTTGAGGAAGTCTGGTGACATAACAAGCTTTCCAGAACAATTCTTTGATTTATCTTTCCATAAAGTTTACTGATTTACAGTGTTCTGACATTATTTAATCAGGACACAAATTGGTCGCTTATACATAACAAACCAGAAGAGCAGTGGATGGTTTTGGGGACATGCAGGTGTTTTCTTACAATTGTGTGAGCCATCACAACACATTCAAGAGTTACTTCAGCTGGTGTTCCCATCAGTACTATAAGCCTTGTTTTGCTTTGTGCGTAGTTTGGAGAAGAACTATCTGTGTGAAGAAAATCCTTTCAAAGCAAGACTTTGTGTTGTGCTTCCAGAGCCTGAAGATCACAGATCTCACACGAGGAATTTATTGCACTTTGTTGTGTCATTCACATGAGTGGCTCACCTAAGGAGACAGAACTCACTAAGCCATCACCTCAAAGCTGAGTGTCCCTTCAGCTACAAACACAGCTCCCGGTGCAGACTGGCACCTCAAGGACATGGCAGTGCTAACAGCAGCAAGAACTTTGCTCTATTTAGCAGAATTACGATTGAAAAGTCTCTTTCCCCCTTT
>VZRH01006634.1:557996-608125 GCA_013397555.1 Urocynchramus pylzowi | reverse complement strand
CGAAATTCGGATTAAAATCCTCTTTCCCCCTTTTTTTTTTTTTTTTTTTAACATTCACTTGGAAAAACCCCACCTTAAGGAACTGAACCAGTACTGCTTATGTTCAAGACTTTGCTCTGGCTGCTCTAACCTGCTGATAAGTCAAAGCTTTGGTTTTAGCACAGTGCTAAACTGCTTTGGTTTTAGCAGTGCTCAGCTGCTCCTGAGCATTTATAACAGAGACAAACCATGGAAGGATCATGGAAGTGGCTGCAGAGCAGATGCTGTGGTGTGAACACTGAGACGGCCCACAGCAGGCTGGGCTGCCCTGGGAATGACAGGTTTTGGTGTCTGCATGGAAACCAAGGGCCTCTCCAAAATTTCTCCCTATTTTGGAGTGCTATTAAAAAAAGTCTTCTAATACAGCTGACCAGTCAGCCCATGTTACGACAAGGAGTTTGCCGGGTGGCCAGCTGCTGGTCCTGCCATGCCATGGCTCTGTGAATGTCACCAGCCCCTTGCCCTCCTCTGGGGTGTCTGTACTGGCAGAATCAGTGGGGCTGACAATGGCACTGGCACTGTCAACACGTGGGACTCACACCCTTGCCCTGACCACCCTGAGCATCCCTGTGCTCAGCCACACAGACCCTCACACTGCAGTGCCCTCCTGCCTGCTGAGAGAGGAGCAAACACTGGCTTGTGAGGCTGAGTTATGTTAAAAATAGTCATTGCGCCTGAAGGAATGAATCCTACATTGTTTTTTCACTTTCCTGCTGTGCTGCTATTTTTTTCATCTTGTCCCTCATTAAGTGTCTCCCTGCTGCAGCGTGGGCAGCCCTTTACTCCCCAGTTTCCAGCTACGTGGTGTGCTTTATAGTTTTTCCCAACTACTGCATGAGGACTTCCAGATGAATTCTTGGCATGAGCACTGCCTTCAATAGAGCCTGAGAGATTAATTAATCTTTCCAGTAATCTCAGTAGGTGGGTTAGTAGTGGTCAACACTGGTGCTCCTGTTGTGCAGAGGACAGCATCAAGCAGCTGGGGGTCTGAGCAGCTTGTCCAAAGCTGTGGCAGAAATCTCAGAGCTTGGTTACCAGGCCTGAGGTTTCCCTTTCTCATTTCATCTCAAAGATATGGTTTGCTGTGACCTGGTTTTATGTGATTTGGTTTTCCTTCAGAATCTCTTCTGTAGTATGTCCAGACTGGCATGAGGGGTATCTGAAACGGGGAGGGACATTTTCCTGGGGGTCTTTGTACTCAGGCCTTATTTCTTCTTGACTTTCCTCTCATGCAGGCTCAGCTTGCTGGGGACAATAATGTTTTTGTTACTCATTACAGAACTTGAATTAACTGGAAAAAAAAAGTCAGATTCTTCCTTAAGAAGTTTTTAATTTGATAGGTGAAATGTCAGGGAAAATCAACGTGAGTCTGTTTCCTCTCTGCTTCATTATGCACTCCATTAAACAGCTTTTATGTTCTGTTTATAGGTTGGTTGTGTGTTTCGTCTCTTTTTTTGGTTTATTTTAATTTTTTTTAATAAAAGAAACATTCTTATATTTATGATGTAAAGCAAGCTCGTCTGAGAACCAGCCCTACAAGAAATGAGTTTGGCTGGAGCAAGGAATCTGTGAGACCACGAACATCAAGATGTCCCTAGCAAGAGGCTCTGTGGTGGGACACCATGGAGGGGAGGTGGGTGGGGAAATCAAACACGTTCCGGACAATTGGCTGATTGCAAATCTTCAGAGGTATGAAATGTCCCTAAATTGTTACGTCCCCTCTTGGGGTGTTAAGAGAGGTCTGATTGCCCAACCTGGAAAGAGAAAACCACAAGTGACTTGTTAAGGTTTCTGTCCCACCCCTACAGCGAGGAGCAAGAGAACGCCCTTTGCAGTCGGTAAACACCGCCTGGTTGACTGCAGGGATGTTCTCGCCCGGATGTGGCAGATTTTATAGCCCTGTGAATAAGAAACAGAGCACGCAAAGGAAAGTATTCCAGTTAAAGGGGTGATAAAACTTAATGCCACCCAGCTCCATTCCTCTCATGCCCCATGTTTTCTCAAAATGTCCATTGAGAGCCTTTGACTTTGGTGAGGCTTAGGAGGCAAAGAGGACAGTAAAACAAAATCTGGAGACCAGTAGAGATGTCACCCAGGCTAATGTATTTATTTACTTTGAGTAATGGAAGATAATAGCCCATGACTAGATTGAGAGTGAAGTCTTTCATTCCTTTTTCCTTTGATTCACCACAGGATTGCTCAGCAAAGTTATTTTGTTGCTGGATGTCTCAGTTTTTCCAAGTCTGCTGTGGGGACAAATCTTGTCCCTCTTGGGCTGAGGCTATGAAGGTTAATTTACCATTATTTGTAAAGTGCTTTGTGTCACCCAGGGCCAAAGTGTCCAAGGGGAGAATGGACACTGATCATGGTGCTGTAGTTGCACTGCTGTCACCTCCCACACTGCAAGGCCAACCTCTGCATTTTCACTGCTCTTCCCTTCATTTGCATACAATGCCCAGGTATCTTAAAGTCCTGGTAAAGCTTTCTAGCATAGGAGGACAAGCAAAGGGAAAACAATTTTTAGGCAGCTCTCATTGGGGAAATTGGACTGTCACCACTCCTCAGTAAAGAGATTTCTGAGCAGAAGACAGAAGAAATTACTGAGCATCAGCAATTCTTGCACAGAAAGTACTTCATTTGGACAAGTTGCTGCCCAGCAGGAGCAAAGGTGTCTACTCAGGATTCACAGGGAAAACCTCTTGTCAAAGTAGAGGACTTCTTCCATGAATCAGCTTGCTCTTCCAACTGCAGATGACAGCAGGAGGGTGCTAGTGGTCTGTGACAGGGGGTGAAACCCAAGGACTCTATTTCTGCAGTAACCAAGCAGAGGCAAGTTGGTGAGAGAGAGAAGGGAAAAAAAAAAGATGACTGATGTGATCATGACAGTGGTGACTTTATGAGGAAAGTTTCATTAGCAATGAGTAGGATCATAGTAATGAGTAGGATCATTAAGGTGCCACATGCATTAAGGAATGAGTCAACAAGGTACCAGGAAAAGATTCAGCAGAGGCACTGCTAGGGAAAGAGGATGGAAAGGAAAGGAAACTACAGAGCAGGTTGGGAAGATCTCTGCTAAAGTAAAGATGGTGGGGAAGACTGCATTGCTGTGCCAATTGCTGCCATGTCACACCACCAGGATGGTTTGTGCTATGACAAGAAGTGCCACTGGGGAATGCATTGTCTGTAGCTTTCCCCCAAAAAATGCATGATTGCTGATAGCTCTCTGCTACCTCAGAGGATAGAAATGTTTGGGACTACCTTGAAAATTACATCTAAACCCATCATTGCTCAGACAACTCCAGCCAGGTGTCTAAGAGATCTCCAGACATGGAGAGGAAGGCAATCTCTTATTTCTCCTGAGCATGTACATTTTTGCACCATTGAAATGCATCAAATGGTGTTTGTTTGTTTGTTTGTTTGTTTGTTTTTCAAATATTTGTCAGTTCTACTGAGCTAGTAACTCATACAAAAAATCTAGGGAAAACAAACAAACAGACAAATCAAAAAAGATGTTGTTTGAGGAAAATCTCATTTTGTCACCTGAGGACAGAGAGGTCTTGGAAAGCTGCACTTGGTCTCCTTGCCACTAGCAAGTGGTGAGAAGAGCAAGAGTCATGGTTTGGAAATTATCGTCAATAAAACAACTATGTTTTTTTTTTAAGGATGAAGTTTGGATCATCTGGAAGCACTGAGTATCTTTCTGAAAGATAGAAAGTTAGAAAAAGATATAATCCCCCACATATGAGACTTCATTGTAGAAAGTATATAGTAGTGGGGATTTAGACGGATTTTCTGGGGATGGCCACCAAAATATTGATGTATGTCTGATTAGTGTGGTTTATCTCTTTGACGTTCATCTTTTTTTTTTTTTTTGTTTTCTTTTTTTTTTTTTTTTGTTAGGGAAAACATTTGGACATGTTGATGAATGGAAAACACACCAGAAATTGCTCAGGATTAATTAATCAAATCCAATGGCCATTTTCTGACTTCTTTCTCCTGGGCCATACCCAGATAAGTTTGTCTCTGCCAAAGAAAGGATTGGTTAAATTGGTCATCATGTAATATACTCATTAGGAACTCATGCCCTTGGTTGGTTAAATAATTGGATGGAAATTATTGCTCTCCTTCAAGAACACTTACAAAAAACCATTTAGCTCACTTTTTGTTCCATTTAAAAGGAAAAAGACTACAAAAGGAATATTTTTTACTTTGTTGCAAATTGTAACTAAAACTTCAATTAAAATCAGATATAATAGTTTTATTTCAGAATTAGTTTATTTGACTCTAAGTTTTTAAAATTAAAAGGCTTCACAAATTAATAAAAAATGTGAACTATAGATTTTTGTTTTAAGACATTCAGTTGTCCTTACTGATGCTTCCTATTTCTTACCATTAAGCAGGGAGGTTAAAAGTAGCTATGCCTTCTGATGTAAAAAACAAGAAAAAAATACCCACCCCAAAATCCTTGAAGGGCAATCTTGCCCTGTAGAGTAAGGGAGAACAGCTCATTTTCCCTAAGATCTATTGATTTTCCATAGTTCTTTTCTATTTTGAAATAGGCTTAGTTCATATCTTCTTGTTTCTGCATTTTCTTAAATACCTACCAACAATCCCAGGCTGTAACACCTTCTCATGCATGTTAGCCTGGCAATGTTACAAAACTGTCCCGGGGCTCCCGTGGGCATTGCTCTGCGCTGGTGGAGTGCAGAAACCATCCTTCCTACTGGATAAGGTCCAAGAACCCAAAAGCCTGGTTACATGATCTGTCAGGCAAGGTACAGTCCAAATCTAAATAACTTCTCTAGTGCCTGAAATGGCTTTGCTTATACACCCGAGAAACACGGAAACACTGGAAATGATTTTAATTGAATTTTCCCTCCTCCTCCTTTTGTCCTCAAACTCCACTGCATTTTAAAAAATTCCTTTTTGAAAATAACTATCAGAGCTGGAAATTAGGTTCACATGAAGTGAGTTAAGGATGTGACTAAACTCCTGATTAAATTTACTTGGAAAAAAAGAGAAAGTTCTACTGAAGGTGGAAGGCCAGACTTGTGTAAGGCAGCATGGGCTGAGCAGCCAGTGGTGTCCAGCGCTGGGGCAGCTGAGCATCACACCAGCATCACCCATAGCTCTCCCTGAGTAGCGAGTTCATATCTCCACAGGCAGTAGGGAGCCCAAGCTGAGGTTTCTGTGGGAAGTGGGCTCCCCCCTGCCACAGGCTGTGTGCTTTTGCTGGCGTGAGAAGTGTCTTCCTGCCTTTTGATAACCAACACTAGCTAGGGCAAAATTTCTGCCTAGTGTGCATTTCCCAGAGCTTTGTTGCTATGATTGAACCAATATTCTTTCCACTGCTCCTCCTGAGAGACTTTCCAGTGCTTGATACATCTGACTGTTGAAGTGTTGCCTTCAGCATCCTCTACTAACAATTTGAAATTAAGCTTTTTTTCCACCTTGGCTTTACTGGTCTGCAGCTGGGATGATATTTTCTGGAGTAATTCAGAGCAAATGAGTTTAAGAGGGGCAACAACTAGATAGAGAAGGGTGGAAGATCAGCTTTTGCTCTAAACAGACTCATTAGTCTTTAGGATTTGTCAGTGTTTCCTTTAAAATGCAAACAGGGCATCTGCAGCAAAGTCTCATGGGCATTGTAATCTTCTGGGTTATGAACAGCTGTGAGGGTGGGAGCTCAGTGTCTACGCTTGACTTGGACTTCAACTCAGAAGTTGAAGTCCAAGTCAGCTCAGAAATCTCTTTACTGAGGAGTGGTGACAGTCCAATTTCCCCAATGAGAGCTGCCTAAAAATTGTTTTCCCTTTGCTTGTCCTCCTATGCTAGAAAGCTTTACCAGGACTTTAAGATATTTCTGACACCCTGAAATTCCCAAGTTTTCTGGTTGCCCTTTTCTTCCTTCTGTACACACACTGCCCAGACACAATCCTGATTTCTATGCAGAGCTCAGTCTCAGCTTCTTGGAGTCAGTTCATCCACTCTCCCCACACTATTTGAGAAGGGGCCCAACACCAGTCAACAAAAGCTTCTTAAAGACTGAAGACAAGCACCCATGTGTGGGATGTGTCTCCCATCATGGGGCCACACAACTGCAATTTCCCTGGTACAGGCAGTTCTGTGTCACAGAACATGCCACAGCATACGCTGCAGTTGAGACAGCCATGATACACAGAGTATCACCATACCATTTCAGACAGCTTCAACCCACACAGAGCAACACCATCACACTTCAGAAGGCTTCAAGTGTCTGCCCTTCTTGTTCTTTAGCCCAGCCTTTTACACCCCTCATGTTCATGCATTGCCCCTGTGTGCCCTCTGTTCCCCTTGGTGGCTGCTCAGTGCCCCTGGGCACTCCATGGCTCATTGCTGTCAGTGCTGCTCACCTGCTGCTCACAGCTGTTCCCACTGGGGATGAGGCTGGGCTGCAGCCCCACTCCCAGTTACCACAAACTGTGTGCCTACAGTTTTGCACAGGGGTACCTGAAGGCAGAATACCTGCCATGGACAATCTCCCTAAAGCGAGAACTAGGCAGGAACCAAAAACTTAAAACTGAAAGCATTTCTTGAAACCAAATTTTTCAGAGCTTAAGAAAAAATGTGCTTTGCTATTGCACAGCCAAATGGAAAGCAAGCCACATAAATGCTTTTTTTCCAAACCCTTGTCCACCTCTTCCCTTTTTTTCTCCCTCTCAGAAACAGAGAAAAACAACCAAACATTTTCAGTAAGCCTGGTGGTGAAGCTCTCACATATTGTGGATTAAAATCCTTGCTTAATTATGGGGCTGCAGCTTCATCTCTCCCTTTTCTGATGAGTATTTCTTTGGCATTTAACACCTTTGCCAAGAGAAACTGCAAGCAGCCTGGCAGCAGGGGCAGTAGCCACATGCCCCACATGCACAGAAAGGGGCTGCACCCCCCCTGTATCTGAAGGAGGCCAAAGTGGGTCTGAAGATTTGCCATAGTTGGGGCTATGGACCTGTCTTCCCTTGAACTTCTTCCTGCCTCTTCCCAGCTGTCACCAGATATGGCACCCCACATGTGAGAAACGTTCTTTGTAAGTCAGCCACTTCTGATGAAAAACTATTTTGCACTCCAAACTGTGAGCCAACTCTCCTGGAGTCAGGCACGATACCACTTCACCCACCCTGGTGTTGGCTTCTCATTCTGTCTGCAACCAAACAAAAAGATTTTATTTAAGTAACAATCTGAATGGCTTAGAAAAAGAACAAAAATCTAATTTTAAAGAGATTACGGTGAACCTCTTGTAAACTGTGTTCAATAAGAAGAGGACTTAGAATAGGGGACCTATAATGGGTCTGAGTGACTGTGCTGGGGGAACAGGTCATTTCCTGATGGTTAACAGCTAATTTTTCTAACAATTGAAATGCAGGGATCATGCATGTAGGTTTCTAATGGACACTCATGAAATGGTAAGAGGATTGATGAATACCAGGTGGCCACACTTCACTTTCCTATTGTCGAAAACTCCATTTAACTCAGCAGGCAGTAGGATCTCTGACCACCTGAATCTGGAGTGTATGGGCAGGTAGAAGCCATATACAGTTTATACCTCCTCTCCTGAGAAACAAAAACTGTTGATAAATGGTATCACTGCAGTAGCTCCATTAGAAAGAGCACCATCAAAACTATCCAGTCCAGGAACACAATCCCCTAAGCATCCTGGAGTCACCAGAGGTACCACTGTCAGTTAACTCTGTAACTGCTGGCTCACTGCACTGTTTTGGTCCTGGAAGCAACAAACCAGGAATGTTCACTCCATGGGATCACCAGTGCTTCAAGGGGTGGCCTGCAAAACTCACTGGTGTAGGAACAATAAAGGACATAAATACATTAGTATGGCTTTTTGTCAAACTCTCTTACTATTCTGTATGCTGTTGGCAGTCCTGTTTTTCAGGAGAAATGTTGTCTGTGAGTTCTAGACACTGTTCTCTGTTATGGCATAGCTTACTATTATTAGTATTATTTGTAATGGGATTAAGTTGTGGGTTTTTTCCCCTGAAAAAAATATGGCTGTTCCTTGTAAAGGGAGACTTTTTTTTTCCTACGACTTTGAAAATTCCTATTTTCATAAGTTAATGCTTTATATCAGAATTCTGTTTGCAAAGAACCAGGCAGGTAGACTCCACATTGTATTTTTCACTCAAAATATGGACTAGAAACCCATTCTGAGCCTTTTGCTTACTGTTCCTGGCAGTAAATGTCTATCTCGAAAAGGATTTTGATTCTGAAATTCAGAGTTCATTCAGGGCTGCAGAGGTTTGATCATTGAGATTTACAGTTTGCAACACGCTTTCCACTTTTACTAGCCACCTCTCTTGCATTCAAATTCCACTTGTTGGTGGCAGTCTGGCTTCACATCCTGGAAATGTATCTAGGAAACCTCTCTTGAAAAGCCTGCAGAATGTGTCCTTCTCCTGGTGCCACATCATGTGGGTTGCTCCTCTTTGCCATACAGCTCCACATGCATTTCCAGAAGCCTATAATATACAATGAAATCCTCCTGAGATTTCTGCAGAGTAGAAAAATTGATGCCAAAGCCTAAATTTCTTTGGACTGGGAATCTAAAGAGAAATTAATTTCTGTTGAAAATTATCTGTACAAAACAGCTGATAGGTGCAAGATACTGTGTAGTTTTACTATATGGTACTACAAGATAAATTCTATGGGGGCTTGTGCTCTTAACCATCCACAGTGGTTAAGAGCTTGTCTTCCCAGAGACTGTGACATTTCCAGATGAGCTGTGTTGCCTTAAGACTCTGGAGAGCCACAGACATTTTAGAGCTCTTCCCAATGAGTTTTGAGAAAAAGAACTGAGTAAAAGACGAGATTCTCTTTTTAAAGACATTAAAAGACAAACATCTGGAGAGGTTGTGGGAAGACAAGGAGAGACAGGAAAAATGAAAAAGAGGGAGAACAGTGAGATCCAGGGCAGATGTGGGAAAGGAAGACAGATTCTGCTGCCCATGAACAGTAAGGCAGCAATCATCACAGAGCCCGTGCTGACTAAGATTTGCTCCTCTGCCTCTCCTGTATCCCTCCACTGGAATTAATTCCTCATGTTATGTAGCTGCTTCCTGGTCCTTCCTGCTCTTTTTGGTATTGTACAGACCATAGTCTAGTGATTAAAACTTAAGATTGGGAGCTGGGCTTCTTGGACTCTGCAGCTTTGTGACTGATATATTCTGCAGCTGTGGGCAAGTTACTTCATCTTTCTGTACCTTGGGTCCATTGTCTTCAGAGGATAACAGTACCAACTGCTCTGTTGGAGAGATTAGGGGGCTTAACCAAAGCATCTTTGAAAAGCTATTCTGACATCTTGGATGAAGAATAAATTGGGAATAACACATATTGCTCCTCATGATGCAATGCAGTTATTAAGAAAAGATGTTTGCAGGCTCTTGGAAGAGTTGTGGAAATGCTAAAGAAAATTATCTCAAGAAGGGTCACTCACAGGTGTACCAAAGCCTGAGCTATGCTTTTTTCAACTTTGCCAGATCTTATGAAGGAAAGTACATGTGAACAGTGGATTCCAAACAGAGCCAGGGCATTTCCTATCTTACAGAGAGGGAGCTCAGCCAGAGCTCACACGCATGGCCAGAGGGTTTCTCACCCTTCCCTAGGACAAGTCAGTCATCAAGTGCACACAAGAAACAGTTTTTGTGCCTTTATGCAGGAAAACACAAATTCAATCCAAGAACAGCTGTCACAGACCTTCACGTGCTTGAGCTAAGGATACATGCCCTAGTCCTCATATGCCACCAGTGCTGGAAGTCTCTGTTTCTCACAGCTGGAAGTCGGGGTTCAGGGAAATAAATTTCAACTTTGAGAGAGTCTAATAACAAAATTTTCTCCATATGCAAGTGATGAAATGAGCCAAGTACAGCTGCCTCCTACCAGCCCTGGAATAACAGCCCCAGCTCCTCTAAACTGTCAGCAATAAAATTATATTTGCTTTGAGCAACACTTTGGAGATTTGAGTGAAATGATTTTTTAAGGAAATAAACCTTATTTTGCAATATGTATTTATTGTACACATTACCTTCCACTAAGTGGTATGGAGTAATAGTATCAGAGAGCTTTGTATTCTTACAGTGATTTCCTCTGTGTGCCTTGGTGAGCTTATCTCCACAGTGCCGGCTCACAGCTCGTACTCCTGCCCTCACTTTGTCGGGAGGAGATCACATTGCAGACTGGCTAGAGGTTTTCTCACCTTTCCCTAATGCAAGACATTCCATGAGCACACTCAAGACATACAGATCATCCATGATGACTGCAGATACAGCACTCAAAGGCTAGGAAGGAAACATAATTCCCCCTCTTGCTGGGATGTGCTGAAACCTGCAGCCTCTGAGCATGCCCAGGTCCTGGGATGGCTGCCTCCATGGGTAGCAATAGCAAGTCTGGGCACATTTGTATTACTCTTTTTTTTTTTCTTAGGGAGCATAGCCTTTACACAAGGGAGATGATCATGCAAAGAACACATGTGGGTGCTGATTTCTGTTGTTGTGTGACCTACACCTTCCTCAGCACTTCATTACACTGGTATGAAAACAAGTTGGTAAATGGCCACAGTTACATTAGTGTTGTACCTACCTCCCTTTCCCTTTGTTCCATGCATAAACACAATGATCTTTGCTGTTCTGTGAACTTTCAGAACTCCTGTGCTGTGTGATGGATTCACTAAACCTGACAGGGCTCAGAAATGTTTCTTTTTCTTTAACAGGAGACTGCAGGGTCATATGTCTGTGTGCACATCTGCACAGCTAGGAGATTCTGGATTGTCACAGAGGGCACAAAGCATCCCCTGGGCATATGATGCTGCTTATGTGCTCTGCAAGTGTTAGCAAGATAAGTGAGGTTTTAAAGTAGTCAAAAGAGCAAAGAGGACATACAGACAGATCTTAGTAGGGAAATGATTTAAGGTTCTAGGACAGTAAGCAAACTTGGTTTTAATGAGGAATATATATGCTTTGCTCAGCAGAGGTAGCCTGTTTAAAGGGAAAGTGAAGTACTATATCTCATTTAAACAGCTCATCTAGCTGGCTGTTTCTGTCACCACACGTGTACTTTGTGAGCTGTGCAAGGATTGTCAGGTACCCAGATACCCCCATGGATGTATTCCAGGATATAGTGGCTTCAGAAACATATCAGGTCCTAATTTTGTGCAAGGTGATTCAGATAAAGAAACATAAAGTAGAATTCTCTCTTGTAAATGGTAACTGGTTGTGTGGATTCAAGTAAAACCCATGTCTATGTTATATCTTGGCATCAAGAAAGCTCTCAGATACCCTTCCATGTGAACAGAAAAGCATGACCAGGTTGAAGACAGCACAAAACTGGTTAAAAAACATCAAAGATCATTAGCCAACAACATGATACAGTTGCACAGCAAAAAAACTTCCCACCAACCTGATTTTGCAATGTGGCAAAATGAATGTTTTAGGCAAGGTGATTACCCTTTTATAGTCTGACTTTGTGGCCAGAGTACCAGGCAAGTCTTTGTAAGGCTTATAGTCTTAAGGTCTCACCTTATTCTGGGCCATCCCAAATGCTAGGATGTATTAACTTAGCTGTAAAATGAGTCTCCTGACTACTCTTGAAATGTGGTTTTCCTATGCACGTCAAGCAGTTTGCTCAGCCAGCATTAGCTGAGACACGGAGGTGCTGTAAGCAGATGGGCTGCTAAGATATGACTTTTGCTTCACACCCATATGGAAGAGTCTCTTGTATTAGGTATTGCACTTCAGGAAAGGTGTAGTGAAGACAGTCCAGAATAATAAAAGTTAGAAAACACAACTTCTGGGAAAGAGCAAAGGAATTTAATGTATGTTCAGAAAAGAGAGAATGGTGGGGGCGATATGGAAGTCCTCTGGTATGAAAAGCTACTTCTGGAAAGTGCAGTGATCTTTCATGCTCCTTGTTAACACTAGCAGAAAGGTAGAAAGAATGTGCTCAGTATGCAATGAATAGGCTGTTTGAAATGGAATGAAGCTATTCTAAACACTTTCTGTTCAGCCCTGGGAAAGGCTGGAGGTACTGGGGATCCTCTTTCTGAAGTGCTAGAAGAAAAAGTTAGATGTCACTTGGTCAAGAATAAGTTGGTTTAATCCTAGTTTAGATATGAGGGCTGGGCTAGATGAATTCCTTGCTCACAGCCCTGCATTTCCATGTTTTGCTTGACCCCTTAGTCTAAGAATCTGGAAAGCCCCAGAGACTGGGTTGGCAGAAGAAGAGAGCCCTTCTGGACTATATACTGCACTGATTAATTTCTTGTCACTACAGCGTATTTTGTCTCCTCTCTCTGTCCATTTTCCAATATTCTTTTCTAAATGGCACAGCAAGCACTCAGTATGGGTCTGTTTTTCAGGGCAGGACTCTCAGAACATCTTTAAAAGTCTGCCTGATGTGTCAGCCCATATTGAATATGTGCAAATGCCCACATAATGCATCACCTGCAGCTGCAAAACTGCTTATTGGTAAGTTTGACTAACATTTTTAGTTATAGGGTCTTTCACTTATTTACAACTTTGACAGCGTCAACTGTTTGGTCTTAAATTTTAGGTACAGGGTGTTTGCCTCAAACTGAATTATTTACCGAAATTTCAGCCAAAATGACATAGTGTTTCTGAGAAGAAGCCTGGAAAAATACATTGTTTGCCTTGTTGCTTTTTCCTTTTCTTTTTTTTTTTTTTTTACAACCTTTTATTTGGAAAGCCCTAGAACCCCTGTGCTTTGGAAGTGCAATTGGACACTTGGCAGAAGAGGTGGCTTTTGTGTTGGGGATGGGCTTTGTCTGTCTCTGTGAAAAACTACTCACATTTGGCCAAGTTATAATACTTAGAAAAAACACGTGGAGAGGATCTGTTACTCTTGCCAGCTTAACTCCTGGCACAGTGACATGCCCTAGAAAGTTGCCATCTTGATGGCTAACCCTGTGCATATCCATGGTATGGCTACTTTAACGTGCTTATGCTGTACCCTAGCTTACTTTAAAACATAAGAAATAAGGCATACCTGTCCTAACATTACCAAGGTTTTCTATTTGATCACTCAAAAGTCAGGAAATACTTGGTTTAGGTCTATGCACAACGGTAATCCCACCCTTTTGGGCAGATCATGTGTTACATTCTTGAAGCCTCTTTCCCACAGGTCTCCTGCCATGCTCCAGCAAAGAGGGGAAGCTACCAGCTCCTGGATTCCTGCAGGTGACAGCAAGAGAGAGGCAGCTGAAGCAGAATGAGCAACGGGAGGGCTGGGGCTGTACCTGAGGGAGCTGTGAGAGCAAAGGCTTTGGCCTCAGGGAGGCTAGGCCATGCTGCCTACAGGGAATTGTTCACTGAGGGCTCCTAGATGTAGGTTCTCATTTTCTGGGGACCCAGCCTGAAACCTTGGGGTCTCAGCTGGGACTGAGGTTGGCAGGAACTCTGCTATGAACATCTGCAATGCTGGCTAATGACAAGCAAGAGGAAAAATCAAGACCTAGGCATCTCAATGACAGGATTTAAAATTAATGCTTACCACGGATCTTGTAGACACACTGTTGACCATATGGCTATGTCTATACTGTCAAAGGGCCTGAGGCTGCCTTTAAGAGTAGTTTCAATTTTGTAAGTTTGCAAGCGTGGCCAGGGGGTCAGGCAGTGCACATGCTGAAGCCAGATGTAGCCTGACGGACCATGCAGGCACTGTTTGAAACAGTCGTGGGGCCTCAGAGGACACCACAGCTTTAGCTGCTTGGTAAACTGCACCCATCATTCTATGGACAGGGTTTATGATTTCAGTTCAACATTTGGAGAATGAAGCAAATACCAACTTGCCTCCTGGGGCTGTAGCAAAAATAGACAAATTAATCTTTACGAGACACTTTGATACTATTGTCATGAATGCTATAGAAAAGCCCATGAGAAAACAAAATGATGTTGTTTTCAGAGGAGGATTTGAATAGTGCACAGTCAGTAAGGCTTGAGGTCACAAGCTGAACAATGAAGAGAAAACAAAATCTTGAATAGCTGTTCCTGTAACGAACAGTATCCCTCCTGAGCACAGAGTGAGGCAGCCATCCCACGGAAAAAAGCCTTGTTGTCATGCCCCAGAAGGCTGTGTCATGAATAAAGCAAACACATGAGGGAGCCCTCCTAAAGGTGCACAGGTAACTGAACTGGGCTACGTAGCTTTCACCTCCATGGTTTTGCAACCTTGATTTCACAGGTTTTCGCTCATCCGCAGCTCCCCCCAGACATGTGCATGTATACATTCCTCACACATCAAAGGTCAATGGCAATGTGGTTACTAGGCAAATTTTCCCCATTAAAACCTTACCAAAGGCAGATGTTTAGGGGCCTACAGGATTTACAGATTTGCTCTCCAAAGAGCATATTAGGGAAGATGACTGTTCTCCTGTTGGGTCGTAGGCTGTGTTTTTGAAAGCCTCAGTGCCCACCCCAGATTAAAGCAGCATGTTGCTGGAATACTGGGCCTCCAATGAAGATGCCTTTCAACAACGCAAAACCACTAATGAGAAAACATAGACAGAAGGAGAGCCAGCCCCTGATGGCAGTGTTTCTCAGCTTTGAGTAGCTTCCAGGGCCATCGATGGCACTGGCCTGATGGAGCAGCGGGTCAGAGGAAAATGAAATCTTTGCTCTCAGTGGCTCTGACATTTGTCTGCAGTTGGGACACAAAAGGAAACAAGGAAAGAGAGCAAGTAGGAGAGACAAAGAGAGGGAGAGATCCTGGCTGGCCACATACCATACATTCAGATAGTGTATTGCAGTTTTCTAGGCTAGGGAGACCTCCTATTCCAAGTGTTCCAGTAATTAACCTCACTTTCTTGGCTGGTGTTAATTTGTTCCAAGAATTTGGGCTTTAGATCTAACCATGGGAATCTCATTCCCTGCAGAAGCCTTGCCAACTATTACTAGACATTTTACCACACACATGCAGGCCAAAAAAAGCAAGGCTAATTACGCTGCTTTTTGCAAAGTGAAGTGCATTTGTTATAAGTTCAACGTCTCCTAATAAAGGAGAGGAGCAGGAGAAAGCAAGGCAACATCTTTTAATGTCTGCCAGTGGGAGGAGGAGGTAGGGAGGAATGTGGATCTGCCTTTTGCTCTGTGGTACCTGCAACACAAATCCCCAGTGAGGCTTTAGGAGCCAAGGTGTGAGGATCCACAGCATGAAACCAGAGGGGAAGAGTGCTACCAGAATTTTCAGCTGTAAATAACCTAGTTCAATTATTTGATCCAATGGGAGTTCTCTAAGTAAAAATTTAAATAGGGGAATTATTCAAACCAGATGTTGATTTCCCAGTACTTTCTTGTTTCTCCCCCTTTTGTGCTGTATGTGCTACCTGTTAAGGATAGAGTGTGTATGGGAGGAAAAACGTGTGTTTGAGAGTGTGTGTAGGGGCTCTCTCTGACAGCATGACAAGCAACAAAGTCATGTGTGACAACACCTACAGCAGAAGAAATAGGTTATGAGAAACCCTATGAATTTTCAAGTCCAAGTGCCTGCAGTTTTTTGACTCATTCCGCACTAGAGGGGTTTAAAAAGGGCCAGCAAGGGAAAAAGGGCTGGAGGGGCAGTCCTAATGCCAGAGTGTTGACATTTGGGATCTCTTATCAGGTTAAGTCCTTAATTTCACTGAAAGATTTTTTTTTCTTCTTGTTATTAATTTTCTAGCTTTTGAAATTAACAATAAAATGTAATAATACCTAGTACTAACATAAACCCTTTTATCCCTAGACCTCAAAGCAGTTCATAATGGTGAGTCAGTACTATTATCCACACTTTAAGCCCATCTACAAATAAGTTTCTTCAGGGTCTATCTTTAAATCTGACTTTGTAATCCTTTGCTTAGTGCATTAGAATTTATTTATTTTTTAAGTGGGTAAACGTAAGTTGCTCAGACAAGCTTCTTTGTAACTTCTCTGGGACTGAGGTTGTTGAGTTTCAAATAAAACCAGACATCTTTAATGTTTGGGAAAGCTAGAAAGCAGTTAGGAAGTAGAAGGAAGCAGTCACATTTTTCCTATAATAAACCAAAGTTTTCTAACTTGTTCAGTGAAGTGGATGAAATGCTTGCTTCATGAAATAGTTCAAGATTTGGGAATTTGTCTCTGCTCAAAATCTGATCAACCCTCACTAGGTTAAGATCTCTATGACACAAAATTCTACAGAAAAATATATTTGGGAACCACTGAAATACTTGTGATTGATTTTGGATTTCTAATTTTTTAACTGTTTTCTTATACTAAATATAGCATGACTTAGAAAAAAAATATCAAAACTTTGTATCAAAAAGGAAAGGGCAATTTCTCTGTTCCAGAATATTAAAATATCTTGTGTTTTTTACTGGCATTGTTGAAATTCCTTCCCTTCCCCCAGGTTTCTTCTTCACATAACAACAGCAGTATTGGTTTTATCTGGATGGAAGGGCATATTCTCACAGAGTGCAATTCCATCAGCTTTCTCTGACCAGCATCAGTTGCCAACTTTGCTCCTCTGTGATTTATATTAGAAGAAAGGCTGAGGTTACCCCCCTATAATCCTCATTCTCTTCACATTGAATTGTTCCCCATAAGAAGGTCAGACACAAGACCGCTGTAAATTAGCACAGCTCTACTGAAAATCGTGTCACACCAGCTGAGGGTTTGGCCCAAAAGCTGCAGTCAGAGGAGTGTGTTTCTGCCTCCATAAAGCCTGAGACTGGCCCAGCCAATCTGATGAAGCAAGGCCTAAAAGCGGGGTCACAACCAGTTGTTCATCTTCTTGGTAATCTTTTAAATAAATCAAGCATGTTCTGATCTTTCCAGCTTGTTTGGAGAATCGAGCATGGGCCAGTGGTGGCGGAGGTGGTGGCGGGGTGGTCGCACCATGGTGCCTGTGCGGGCCTGGCACACGCCCACGGTGACCAGCTCCACCTCAGCTCCCACACAGCCCCGTGAGCCCTGGCCAGCACCCGGTGCTCTCAGAGAGGAGACACCTGCGAGCCCACACGGAACAGCCTCTGCCTTCCCTCTGTGCTCTCCTACTCAGGGCAGTAAATGGTGTGTTCAAGCCCTAAAGTCCATTGATAAGTGTCTACTGCTTCCACCTATCTGACTGTCTCCTCACCCACATGTGTTTTGCCTGAGGAGTTTCCTGGCTCCCAGCTGACACCTGGCCACACAAACAGTTGACTCTGTGTTGTCCCACTGCAAGGGGCAACAGATACTCATATGAAAGGATTGGAGGAAAGTGGTAAACCTCTTGGATCATCTACATTGCTTGGAGAATTTAGTCAACAGTACATCCACAGCATGATGTTCCCCAGTTCTTCCTCTTTGCCTCTTCCCTCCACTCCAAAATTTTCATACCTTCAGGTAATTGTTTATCTGTATGAATTTTAACAAAGAGGCAGAAATGTTCAGTATTTTTCCCCAGACCACAGGCTGGCTGTGAATGACAGGCCAAATAAGTCCTCTCCTGAAGCAGGGGCTGGACAAACTGCCTGGAATATTTTCACATTAGATATTTGAGTAATTTTGTTATCTCTGAAAATATTCAGCCTCTTTTGAATCTTGTCATATGTGGAGAGTGAAGAGGGGCACATTGTCATGGAGAGATGCCACTTTTTGTACAAAGCATTGTATGGAAACATCCCCCATGCAGTATGTGTCTCCAAACTATAATGTGGGAAAGGCAAAACTCCAGAGGCTGGTGGGATGCTCGGGTGAGTAGCTACTCACTGCTGTGGTGTCCCACCTTGGCAAAAGAAGGCCAGAAGATTATACTGGGGAGAAACAGAAATCCTGTGCACACACAGCAGAGAAATGGTTATACTGAGACAGCCCTGGGATGACTGCACAAGTTTTTGGTTTCCCTCAGGGCCATCAAATGGTGAGTGCAAGCCTCTGGGGCCTTGTACAGCTGAGCTGAGATGAGAGGAATTTTTCAACACCCAAAACTGGATCAAACCCTTCTTCCTGCCTCTAGTTCATAAAGCTTTTTAACTTTTGAAGGGGAGAAAAAGTGATCCCAGATGTACAGCCCTAATTACATACTTAGATGAAATTGGATTAAGGTGGCTGCTGCCTGTCCTTTTCCTCTAAAGATGTCTGGGACTGGTGAGGGACTCTGGGTTGCTGATGCTGGGGCACAGACCAGGGGGATCTGGTCCAGCACTGCACTCAATAAAAACTCCACCAAATGCTCCCCTCTGACTCAGGACATGGCTTCTGATCACTAAGGACATTATCCTGATCACAGAGAAGACTTTCACTATTTTTCTGAAATTTGCCCTTCTCCCCAGTAAAGCTACGTGTGGGCATGGAGGGAGGATCTGCAAGAATCTTCCCCCCCACCAAAAAAGAAATGGGGAGAAGTAACAGTAAGCAGAGCATAATATACACTACTGCTTTTAATGTGCTTAACACATGTCTAGTTATTTTCATTTCCACTAAATCAGGCCAACGTTGTACATCTCTATCGTGCCTGCCTCGCACCCATGTGCAGCACACTGCAGCCAGCATACGTGGAAGGCATGGGAAGTGTCCTTCCTGGCTGTGAGCTGAGTGGCAAGTCCCTGCTGAGCTGCTCGGGACTGTGAGGCCGCCGGCAGCAGGAGGGCGGGGAGGCGGGCACATGGGTCTGGTATGGGTCTGACAAACAGGCGGTGCTGGGGTCTCCCTGCCCACTCACAGCAGGATGGCATTAGCAGGGCACAAATCAGGCTGCTCTGTGCTCCCTGTCTGAGCAGGATTTTCTCAAAATGAATATTTATGGTGTTTTCATATTTCAGATAAACCCCTCGAGCCTCATTACGTTGTTTGAATCCAAATGAGGCTGGTGGCTGCGGCACAGTGCCCTACCACAAAAACCAGCTCTTGCAAATCTGACCCGCTCTACAGAGGTTTAAAGCTAAACCAATACAGAGGCTTGAATGATCCTGTGGTCAATGCCAGACCAGCATGTTAATGGGCTCCCTATGGAAACATGGGCTGAGGTCCGCAGCTTCAGGTAGGTGACTTCAAGGTCAGTTGTCACTCCTCAGTTCCTTGAACATAGAAATAACTTCTCCTCTCACCCCCTAGTCACTTGTTTAAATATATATTTCTATATTCTATACCAAAGAAAGGTGAGACTTTGGCTCAGAGAACTTATTGGTAGAATTGGATGTCTTGTGATCACTTCTTAATATTGCTTCAGTGTCTGTTTTGAAGCTGTTTTAAGCATACAACTGTAAAAAAAAGCCTCATTGGAGAAAATTGCTAAAGCAGAAATAAACACAGGGGGGTGAATATCTTTATTGAAACACAATCTAAGGTTCACAGAATTAGGGTTTAAAATATTTTTTTTGAGTGGGGGGTTGAGATCTAGTCTTGCAACCTGCAAAAGTTCATGGAACTTGTAACCTGTAAACAGCTCCAAGTGAGATAAATTCAAGTCTTTGAAGGTTGCAGTGCCATCAAACTCATCCCTGTGACAGCTGTGACTTCAAGTAACCTTTTGTGGCAGGAACAATAATTCCCTTCTGGAAGCAAATATTCTGTTGTATTGAAAATATTTGGCCAGCATAATATGGGACAAAAGATAGTCCTGAGAGCTTGACATGTAGCTGGTGGCAATAGAATAGTGATAGAAATTCAAGAGGTTCTGAGTTCCCAGAATGAAACAAAACAGTGCTGGAAGGGACCTTTGGAAATCATTTAGGACAGTGTTTTAAGCTTAGGATCAGGAGAACAACTGCTGATCTGAAAGGCATTGCAAGGCGTTTCACAAAACCATTGGGGGAAATAAACCTTCCTTCTTCCTGATATTCTCTGGCATCTGAGAAAGCAAGAAAATGCACTGGGCAATATTACACTAAGCAAACTCTTAAAGGTCAGTCTAATTTGTATTTGGTTGGAAATGGGAACCACTGTGGCTCATGAACTTTTTTCTGGAAGTTTCATTGAGCTAAAAGCCACCAATCTAGCCCAGCCTCTTGCCAGACTTTAACACCAGCCCACCCAGTCATTTCCTTTTGACCTTCCCAAGCAGCTGTTGTAGCTCCCCTCTGTAAAACCTCTCTGGATTTAGCTGCCTGTGAACCAAGGAGCTGAGCCCTGCTCTGATATGACACATCTTCATAACCTTGATTCAGGTTGCTGAGGAAGAGCTGTGAGAGTCTGTAGAGACACAGGAAATGTAAAACTACTGACAGAGAAAGCACTATTGTGGGTTCATATGTTGCTCAAGGATTCATAGGGAAAGAACTACCATGAAATGTAGGGAACTGTAAAGCACAAAAATACAAACCCCAAACAAACAAACAAACAAACAAACAAACAAACAAACAAACAAACAAACAAACAAACAAACAAACAAACAAACAAACAAACAAACAAACCAGCAAAGAAAACTAAACCCCATGGAGGCTTGTGAGGAATTGCAGTGTCCTATGTGGAGAAAGTGTTGTTGCTGTCAGTGAAGCCAGGGGAAGATGACAATGGAGCAAGGAAGGGAGTTAGCTCCCAGGAGCTGCAGAGGCCAACCCAGCCTCTCCTGACTGGTGCCTGCCTGGTCAGACAGGACTCTGGATGCCTTATCAGGATGATAGGCACACTGATTTTTACCCTAGTGGATTATCAAACCCCAGCTATCTATTCTGTGAGCCAATAAAGGATTGTGTCACACTCCTAAGCTGTGCATATTCTGCTGTTCCCAGAAAGCTGACCTCAAGGAGGGGCTGTCATGAGGTGTTTCTATTTGGTGGTGGGAGAAGAGGAAGGGACAGGACTGATGGACTGAGCTCTCAGTGGCATGAAAGTTCAGCATCAGCCCCAGAACGCAGAGTGTGAGCTCTGGGAAGTGGGAAATGTGGTGCCAGTGCTCTGCTCTCCATATGGCTCCCAGCCTCCATGAGCAGAGCACAGGATAACTGTGAACACCCAGTGGATTTGTCAGAACTTCCCCACCTCAGAGGGGTGCATTGTGAAAATTAATCAGTTTGTGTTTGACTTTTTGGCTTGGCGCTCCCTCAATAGCTTCTTCACACACAAACCCACAATAAACTAATTAGGCCTATTTCTTTGACAGGCTGTTAAAGAAGAAAGAGAAGAAGGATGTGTCTAAACTGCTTGAAAGACAATATTGGATATATATGCCAACAAAAGGCATCAGTAGCTCTTCAAATTCCTTCATTCTGAAGCTGTGATGAACAGAAATAGCAAATGAATGGCTTCCAGAAATGATGGGATATAGTTCTTGTTGCTGTTTGGCTTGAGTTTCTCTTTAAGGGACAAAGAGAACTAGAAGAGAGGGAGAACTATGAAAGAATTAGTTTCAAAGAAAGGAAGTATGTTAAACATATTTTGAAATAAACTTTTATTCATTTTGAAAAGTAGAGTAATACAGGCCATGCTCACAGCTCAGTTTATGTATGTAAATATATATACATGTATATTGTGCAGAACACAAAATATTTCCATCTGGAGCACTGAGTATTGTCTTGCACAAAAGGCTTCTACTTGAGTCATTAATAGTATATTTTATTAAAGGAAAATTGGCTTTAAAAGTGGTTGGGAATTGTGGGAATAAAATTGGGATGAAAGTAATTATCCCCCTACCCTGTCTCTTCCCTTGTGTTCATTTTTCTGTTCCAGACACAGACGACAACAGCAGCTCCTCTGTCTTCTGTTCCTTCCATGTTTGATCTTCTGCCTGGGCTTTCTTCTGCTGGGTCCTGGAGCCCGTAGGAATGAGGGTATTGTGTCCATAGTGCATGTGATGACATGTGTTTGAACAAGCACCAGGGCAGCCTGGCAAGAAGAGCTTGGAATCCAGCAGGACTGAACAGCAGGCCAGGCCCCTGCTGAGGAACAGCTCAGCCACTTTAAAACCCTTTGGGGATAAAAGAAGCAGGAAGAAAAACTTGAACCTGCTGTGGCACCTGCTTTTTTCTTCTTCCGAGAGGCTTAAGGAGGCCAGGGAAGAAATAGGGTTGAGCATGTCAGCCTAGTCAGGGGCTTCAGCACATTAGTAAAAAATAGGATACAGAGGCATTTCCTGATATGGGGAAGCAACCTGGGAATTCCCACATCAAGATGGATGTGATGAGTACCAGAGAATGGTGGATCACCTCAAACGTCTTTGCAAAGAAAGGGGAAACAACGGGTGGCAATGAGAGTCCTCCTGGGCAAGGCATTTTGTGTTGAGTTTTTGTAGTTCATCTTGGCCACTCTGGCCCAGGAGATGGCCAGCACAAAGGGAATGAAAAGACATTTCCTTTAGAATTCAAGAAAGTGAGTGCAGTTCTTGGGTGGTAGAATGCCTCTGTGGTTGAATAATTAACTTGGAAAAGCTACAGAATGTTTTAACACAGCCAGTCCCCTTTTGCTTTTAATCAATACAATGACTTATGGATTGAAGTATCTTTCCAAAATGTCTACCCCATAGATTACTGGTCCTTGCTGAGAGGGTTGGTCATGAATTCTTGATGATGGTGGCTTTCATTTTACCCAAAAAACATTGTGTGTCATAATTGAGACAATAATTAATGCTCACTGGCAATGCTGGATACTGGTTTATACAAAAAAACCTATAAACCAATGGAGCATAATGTCATGTGGAAAAGACTATTTGGCTCAGCAAAAAGCTGGGAGGAGAAAAAGACAGACAGAAAGAGTTCAACAGAGACCATGACTCTTACACAAGGCTTAAACTGAGAAGGAAGTGGGAAAACTTACTTTTCCTCTTGTTAAAATAATCCAGTCAGTTAGTATTAGGTCAGGACAAAAGGTCAGGGATCTTCCCATTGTTAAACATTGCAGCTGGAGCACAGTATCATAGCTGGGGGGAATATACAACAAGTATTCCAAGAAAAAAAAAATCCACTCACAAAATTAAGTAACAAACAAACAGAGAGTGTGTTAGTTTAAGTGTCACTGTGGATGTCACTGTCTCTGCTTTAAGGGTTATTTTTATTCACAGCACAGTAGTAATCAAAAGATCATAACTGAGATCAAGATCCAATTTCTCTTGCTGCTGTACTGAGGCACAGTCAGAAGTATCCTTTGCTTGAAACAAATGCTGCAGCCACAGTGTGTGAAGAGACCCTCAATTATCTCCTTTTACTGGTGGAAAAATTGAGGCAGAAAGGCACCATATCTCTGATAACAGAAGAAATCAACAGACATTCAGGAATCAAATACCTTGATACCTCACAGATCTGTCTTTGCATGATTGGCCTAAGTTTAAACAGGAAGCCTACGGCAAAGCTGAGAATTGAATCCAGACCCTCTGGATACTCAGCCAGAGCCTTTTCTACAACCCAGCTTTATATCTATATGGATAAGCCACTGTAAACTGTAAATGAACTCTCATTATGTCAATTAATTTTTGCTTAATTAAACAAATCTTCCACAAACATATGTGAGATGTTAGCTCCTTTTCTGTATGGAAAAGCAGACAGACAGCTATATGCACAGAGGGATGGGCTGGTGATTCACTTTCATAGGATAATCACTGATCTAAAATACACCAGCCCAGTTCACAAGAGCAGTCTGTGCAGCAAGAGCTGTGTCCTCTTTTGACTCTCTATGCATGGAACTGCTTGATAATCCAGTGCAGCTTGAGTAGTTATATGAGATCCTGACTATTGAGCAATATGAGCTGTTTCTCTGCAACATGAAGTAGAAGCTGATAAGATGCAGCAGGCAGTCACTTGCATCCATGTGCCACTTGCAGCCAACTGGCACCTTATCTGCAAAGGAATTTTGCAGTTGTCACCACGCCTGACAGAATCAGCTGGTTGCTCCACGGCCAGATCTGTCAGCCAAACATGTCATTGTAAATTAGACAGGGTCTGGAATACCCCATGGATGTAATTCTACTCCAGACCATCCCTTGAATTGGGAAACCATTTCAGGTGTCTATTCCAGGATCTTGTTGTGAAAGTGAATGAGTGCTTGTTTTAGAGGATGCTGGGGGAGACTGACAACTTGAATTTGCTGTCTAGCCTCCCTCCATTCCTTTAGGTGAATGAAGCTTCTTCTCTCTGAATGAATCTTGGATTACATCAGTTACTCACGATGAGAGTTATGGAGATGTATGTTGGATTAAAGATCTACTTAAATTATTTATGGTTTATAGCCAATAAAAATGGATTACAACTGTAATCTCTGGTCTGAACATTTATATTTTAGGATTAAGATGAAGACCTAAATCTCTTAAATTTTATTAAATGAATCAAATTCCTCTATCCAGTCTCCTCTGAACACATGAAGAGAGAGTCAATCAGCCCACAGGAAGGATGAAGCCCTATGCTATAATGTCAAGACTGCTCCTGGTACCTAGAGAAGAGAGTCCACGTTCACTTTGGGAACCAGTCACTTAGCAGCAGTGAAGCGTTGTTTTCACTGTGATTTACACTCAACAAACGTATCTGAAGTTAGCACCATCAGATGGGGATTTGAATCATGAGCAAAAAACACATCAGCATCTCATGATCATGATATGTAGTTGTGCACACAAACTTTGCTACAGGAAAAAAGGAATAAAGCCTGCATGTCTCTGTACTCAGCTTGTGTGTGGTTATAAAGTAAAAAGAACACAAAAACCTCCAGAGCAGGATTCTCCTAAGAAAAGTGTAGGAATGGGTCTCATGCCGGGACATACAGTTAGAGTATTTGGAGGAGTATAGGAGCCAAAATGGTGTTGTTTATAAATGTGAAGGCCAGACTCCTTCACACGTGGTGGTAACCACACTCATCAGCTGGTGAAAGTAAAGCTACAGGTTGATGATTTGTGTTAGGTACTAAAGAAAGGGAAGAAAATTCAAACTTCACATACATTTCATATTGGATTAAAATAGATGTTAGAAACTAATATCTTCATCAACAAATTGCTATAAATGCTAGAATATGAGAGAAGCTTTCCCAAAGTCTTCATCTGGCTGTTTCCATCCTCTCTTCCTTTCTGACCTTTCCCATACTATGTTCAATGAACCTTCCTATTTCTTGGTTTGGAAACATCTTCCCACAATTGTTGCTTTTTTTTAAACTCCAAAATAAAAATGAAGCACTCACTAAAACTTCAGTGTAACTCCTCTTCTTAACTGATTTCAAAGAAAATATTCTGTGCAGATCTCCTTAAATGAACTGTCAACAAAGTATGCTCTGGGCAGCCAGAATTCAGAAAAGTCACCCAGTGTGCTGACTGGGGAGTAGAAAAACAAACTAGGGAGCTGTTCCCCCAAAAGAGGAGGAGACGAGCCTTGTCCCACTGGAGCAGCTCTGAACACTGAAGGTCTCCCTTCGTGCCTGGCTGAGGAATCCAACCCCTCACCTCGCTAACTTCGCCCTTGGAAAGGTTATCTTGCAATCAGAAATGTTGCATTGCGTGACTTGGATCCATTGTTTATAGAATCCTCTAACCGACTTCATATGTATCTGGTCCAGGGAAACTGATGTTATTAAAACACAACACTGAGACATTGAGCTCTGATAGCAGTTCAACATGAACAAATAAAGCAAGAGTTTTCCCCAAAGTAAAGCAAAGCAAGGATCCCGGCCTTCGTGTGAACTGCACGGATGAAAGGAGGATGTGATACCATCATCTGAACATTGACCTTTTCACTGTTGTTTCTTTTTCCAGCTCTGAGCCCCAGTCCTGGGTCTCTTCCACTCTCTTTTATCCCCTCAATCCAACTCCTAGCAAACCCCTGGAGCAGGTAAGCTGTGAGCTGAGAACGTTTTTCTCATGTTTTGACTCTATTGCTTTTGCAGCCTGGTCAGAGAAGTGCCTGGATTTTTAGTTCTCACCTTTAACCCCCAGTATCAACTCTGCTTGCAGAAAGTTCTACAGCTATGGATGAAAGGGGCATATGTACTGAAAGGTAAAAACACACATTGCATGGCTGTATTTGTGAAGCACTGATATCTCATCAGAAACATCTGACTACATGTTTTTCCCATACATTTTGCTAATATTAATATCAGAATTTCTAGATCTCAGGTATGCCTGATTACTATGGAATAAGCTGACTGAAGTCTCTGATAGTCCTGTCATTGGTTACAGAGGCCTTGGATACTGAGCATTGCAAATAACAGAGAAAATTCACTTAAAATATTGTGTGCTCTTATTCTAGAGAAATACTGCCCCCAGAGCTGTACTAGAAAGAGAAGAAAGTTTGATATTTCACAGAGAGGTGCACAACTGATGAGTGAGAACCTTTTGATGATTGAAGAACTTGGTTCAGTAAGATTAATTAACTCACATATATCTAGGAGCTTTCATCCAGAGATCACAGAGCTCTTAGAAACAGAGGGCAAGGGAAATGCTTTGGCTATTTCAGACATCACTGGAAAGAAGCCAGGTTTGGGATGTAATATTTTTTCTAACAATGCACAATGGGAGTAAATAGCCTATGCTTTGCCTGCACTGCAGAAGAAATTTCGACAGGAGCAATATGCATCAGTGCAGCTAGTACCCTTGTTTTCATGAAGAAAAGCCCACCATATCTGTAGCAAGCACAGGTTTTGCCTCCAAGTCAGTGTATTGTCACTAGATTGTAGAAGGGGTTAGCATGAAGCTGAGGTTACCAGAGGCAATGGCAGCACTGTTTTCTTCATGGCAGCTGAATGCTGGTACTTGGGACTGCTCTTTATTTATCCCCATACCACTCTGAAACAAACCAAGCATAAGCTCAGACTGAAGGTAAAATGGAAACTTTCCATGTTAGAGTCCTCTGGGCTGAAGAATGAAGGGAAGAAGAGCCATCCCTTTCTATTTTCAAGTCCATGCTGCAATACAGGTGAGATCCAGGGCACGGGAAGAGCAAGGATAACCCCGACTTTTAAGTGTATTTTGTGCCCAAGAGAGAAGCAGACTAGAATAAGTGAAAACACTTAATTTTCTTTTAGGAACAGAAGCCACTCTGAAAGCTCAGCTTGCTTCTGTGCTCAAAACCAGATGGATTGTAATGGTAATAAAAGAATTAAATCTTTATCATCTGGCAGCAAGGCCAAGAGGAGAAGAAAAACTAAGCTCAAAGGGTTTGAAAAGGACTCCACATTCCCCGTAGAGGAAACAAATGTAAATCTGGCAAGCGGTCACTTGGAGATCCAAGATCTGTGGGTTGAAATGAGGTCTGAGTTATTCAGTCAAGTTTACTGCCAAGCTCAATGGCATTTGTCCTTTTAATGTACAAAAGATTGCAGTCCTGGAATGTCTGGAGGTCTTTCTGCACCACCAGGGGTTATCAGAGCTCACAGAGTGACTAGTTTGCAAATTTGTTTGTTGTGTTATGACAATATTTTAAAGTTTCATGTTGCTGCCTGATGCACTTGTGAAAGAGAGATGTCAAGGTTTGATATTGGTGAAGCTGCAAATGCCTTGATCCTATCTGAACATTACTGAGGAAGTTCCACAATCCTATTGAGAGAAAAAAAAGAAAATCTCATTATTTCAGTAAATGAAAAGGTATGATGGAAATGTGTAGGATGTGGAAAACCATTAAGTCAAGTCTGTATTTTTCTTAAACTCACTGCATCAATTCTACCTTTATTAAGCAAACCTTCTTAGCTTCTTAAAATGTACTGTAATAATGACTTGTGCTCACAGAAACATATGTCCTGGTCTTTAGCTTTTCCTGAACTATTTTGCCTCAATGTTGCTGTGCCTTTGTACTACACCAAAAATATAGAGGACAGTTCTTGACTCCCTTGCAGGAGAGATTTAGGAATTCCAAATGATGCTGATTTAGCTGACCAGGTTAGTGGGATTGAGATACACATTTCTTCATGTGCTTACAAAATGTCAGTCCTTCACCATACCGTTAATATTTATAACCATTACTGTCAGTTTCCTCATTCTTGCATTGCATCTATACATTGACAAGATGCTGGGCTGACAGAGCTTTGGGCTGGCCATGCCTGGCTGCTCTGCTGTCTTGTAAGTGCTTGGAGATGAGCTTCTGGTTATCCATTACTGCAAGATTTCTTAATAGACTCCTAAATTCCTGTGTGACTGTGGCAATTTAGAGACTGAAAACAGTTAATCCAGCTCCCATTCACTGCCTGCCCCTGACTGAGAAGTCTCCTGGGAAGAGTATGTATATGCACACTTTACACACTCAGAGCCAAGTTCCTGCACCATATTCCAGTCATGAATACCCTGCCTGTACAATAAAGCCCAGGAAAATCAAAAGCATCACTTGAGTCCTATTTGAATCCTCTGAACAAAACAATGGGTTGGCTTCTACTGCTTCAAGGTACCATCACTCTTCTTTTCTTGACCTCTGATTCCACAGTGCGCCCTTGTATGTATGTGCAGGAAGTCAAAGGGAAACTGATGAAGAGCTCACAGCAAAGGCTGAAGCATTCCTGAAGGTAAGATAATACAAGGCACTCTGGTCTGCCAATAGCTTTGGCTTCACATGCTGGTGAAACAATGGTTCTGTAGATGCTCTTGAAAAGTCAGCACCAGGAATGCTCCAGAGAAAATGATTGCTTCTGTCAAGGTTTCCTAGGCCTCTGGGGAGGGATGTCTGGGCACCATCCATGGACAGGCTCTGCTCTTCTGTCCTGAGGTGAGGAAGCTCTCTGATATCTCTGCATGCCTACAATCCACAGAAAAACCAAACAGAGATTTGGTCAACCAAAATATTTTTCTTGGATTTTCACTTTGGGTTTGTATCAATGAATTGTGGGAGAACTCCTACATTTTCCTGCTGGAGATGCCAAAAGAGGATAGGATGACCATTGTTTCTCCTCAGAGTTGTGGTCTTCAGACCAGAAGAGGCTTTGAAATTAGCCCTTTCCTGGAACTGAAATTGTTCTGACAAAGCCAGAGCTTTCTAAGGGGTGTATGAGTGTGCATGAGTTTCTTCAGAAAATGCCCCATAGCTCTTCCTCAGGAAGGCAGCTGTTAGATAAAGAAGGCTGAGGAAGGTACAGAAAGAAGAGCTGGTGCTGCCTTCCTTTGGCTCATGGGGCAAACCAGTCCTCTCATGGCACCAGCTCCCGTGTCTTAGGGGCTGGGTTGTGGCAGTGGGGACTCTCAGCAGCAGACAGAAATCTGCTCCTGTCAGCATTAGGCCCAGAGCTCCCCAGCGACCCCGAGTATTAAACACCCTCCTCAGGCTATTCCATCTGGGCAGAACAGTGGGTGGTGAAGCAAAACCAACAGTTACAATGTTTGAATTACATAACAGACTTTTTCAGCGTAAACCAGGGCTCTCCTCCTCACTTCCCCTTAGCCTGAACATCTCTTCAAAATTGCTTTTGTCAGTCAAACATTGTTTTTTTAATAATCATGCTTTTCCCTCTTTGACCTGGTTATCTTGGCACTCAAGGCCCAAATGCTAGCCAAGCTAACTAAGTTTAATGGATCAATGCACCATTCCCGTGTGTCAAGCTTCAGAGGACAAAAAAAGAGGCGTGAGAGAAATGTATTGAGTATGCATTTTAAAATAATGCATTTTTGAAAATTCTATTTCATTAAACAAAATGAACTCTGAGGAAGAGTTGGTGAGAGGAAGGGCAATTTTTTTCCCTGATAGGTGAAGATGTATTTTTGTACGAAGTATTTTTGTATATGCTATTATAGAGATGTGATGATTGCAATTCTCCATAAGGAAAGCCTCCTGAAGTTGTTGGCACACTGTTGGCCCAGCAGATAATCTTCCATCAGTGCTGTCATCCATCCCATCATCCATGCAGCTTCACCTGACATATATTCAAGAAGTTATAGAGGCTATAGAGGAGGCTGTATGCTAAAAATGAGCAGTCATAATGCAACACCATTACATGGTGGTGGCATTTATCAGGACAAACTAATCACCAAATTAACTGGTGTGGTTCCAGCTGTGGTGCTGAGGCATCATGTTGTAAATACCTATCATGATACAAGCTGTAGTGTTGCTATTTTGCTCTGCTGAGTGCAGACAAATGAAAGGAGGTTGAGATGAATATCACACCTTGGACTAGCATCAGTCAGTCCTGAGCAGCTGCCCAGTCCCAGTCCTGCACTGTCTGTTTTGTTAGTCACTAGGGAAACCAAGGCAGGAGGTCACTCACTCCAGTGGGGAAGTGCAGAGGATACCAGCATTTAAGACTTCCATATTTTGTATAAGATTATTTTTCTGTAAAGCAGATCAATATGTTGGATAAGGCACGTGCTTCTACTTAGGTCAGGAGTGAATCCATACAATCCATGTTTGAGGAAATGCAAAGACCAGGCTAGAGAGAAACTCAAGGGAGAACAAGTGAGCTCGGCTGAGCTTCTTCACCATTGGTTTCACTCATTCAAAGGGCAGTCATGGGTGACCTACCTTGTGCAAGGTGTGGGGTGCATCAGCCTGTGGGCTCTCACAGACACTCCTGTTGAAAGGCCCTCAGGCTACACCTGCAGGATAAACCAGCCATCAGACTGCTCCTTTGGGCACCCTGCAAGTAGATGCTTCCCAACATGCTGTGACTCCAAAACCTCCTGAGGCTTCAGGCAGACAGAGCTGCTTCTGACAGCATCTACTGCTTGCCTGACCACAGCTGAGGGAGTAGAAGCTGTTCTTACTGTGCACAGTTCAGTTGTGTAACATCTGAGCTTGTGTATACAAAAGAAACCTTCTGGCAAGGTGAGGGTTTAATTTGTTGGTTATAAATTTGGAAACCAAATTACAAAAAGAAACCCCCTAAAACCCACCAAAAAGCCCAAGTGAAAGCAGTGAAGTACTGACTAGTAACCAGACTCCTCCTCATTCCTTTTTCTAGCTCTCAAGCAAGGTATGCCAGCTGTAGAAGAACAGGAGTCATTTGGAAAACACTCACTTATTGCCTTTCTGTATCTAACCTCCTTGAAGATTTATTTATCCATGCAAGCTAGAAGATCATGTTAATAATCCACCCTAAAGGCTATCTTCCTTCCAGTGATGATTTTTAAAGTTAATTTTGGGGGAACTGTTGACCCTGTCAACATTTCACCTACCCCTACTGCAGGAAAAGCTTGCTCTGGGCAGTCCTCCATAGGGCTACCTCCTTTCTTGCCCTTCAGCCAAGATGGAAACTCTGATTTCTCAGTTCCTGCCTGTCTCCAAACACTCTTCCCAATTCTTCTGTCCAACAGGAATGTAAGTACCAAAATGAGCAGGACTGTGGTGATGATTTTGAGACAGATGTTGGGATTAAAGCTTTCCAGAAGAGAGGGTAGCAAAGCATAGCCACAAACTGCTTGAGGAAGCTGCAGAACTTCTACTGCTGCAACTTCTATGGAAACAGTTGGACAACTGTTTGTCAGGAAGGGCACAGAAATAGCCTTCCCCTGGCATAGGAAGCTGGACTGGACAATGCTTCAAAGCCTCCTTAGGCTGCTTTTTTTATGGCTTCGCTTCTGGGCGGTCTCTTTTTTTAGTCTTCCAGTCTTATGTGATGGCAGTGAATCCAGGAGTGTTTGCCTTAATACTGACAGAATGAATGTGAAAAAAATCCTAGTGTTTATCTGGCAGGAGTACATGACAACCTTTTCCTGACTGGTGCAATGCCAGGAAACCAGATATTGTAAGATGCAGCCTTTATGCATTTACCTTATCAAACTTGCAATCTTCAGATCACCATATGATGATCATCATAAGATATCACACCACATATGACATAATAATTATGGGAGTGACCTCCAGCATGTTTTGCAAAGTCTCCACTATCCCTACCTTTTCCTGAATTTCTAGGCTAAACCCATCACACAAACATGGCCTTCTCACTTGGCACTACCAAAGGACTCCAGCTAAGGAGACTGAATGGTGAGCTAAAGCAATCTGTTGTAATTTGAACACCAGGATCAATAATTGAATCAAATACACATTTACCACATAGCCTAATATAGCTAAATAGCCTTCTTAATTCACCTGCAAAACCACAAATAAAACAGCCCCAAAATCCAGACCTTAAGTAGTTTGCAAGAATTTTCCTAGGTTTCAAGGCATGGACAATGCAAAGGGTCCATCTTGGTTTGAAAACTACAAGTTTTTTGCATGTACTTGTATATATGAACATATGTCTAGGAATGCATATAAAATAAAGTGCTGGGAGGAGGTATACATATGTGTGTAAATAAATATAAAGGGAAGAGGGTGACAGTCTATGTGTTTCATGTGCATACATTTCAACATATGTGCATTCAGGTACATTCACTCCAGAAAGAGCAAATTAAGAACAAAATGCAAAAGTCAAATTTAAAAAGAAAAAGAAAAAAACACTTTTGGGGAAATGAACATGTTTATATGAGTGAAACATTAAATACCATGCAGTCAGGCAGACTGTCAAGAAGGAAGTGGTCATCATCCAAATGGTTTAGAAAAGAAACCAACAGAAAAGTGATGTGTAAATGGAAAATAAATAAATTTAACATAAGGCAGTCCTGCTTCCAGACTTGTGCTAATAAAGCAGCTATTAGGTGGAGACATTATGGTGATGCCTGAGTTGACTTGGTTGAGTTTTTTTCAATTCTTGCAAGACCCTAATCAGTGATTACTTGAAACGATTACGTACGTTTTAAATAGCAAGAAGCAGTAAATTTTAATGGCACGTCTGAATGCTGTTCCATTTAATTTCTATATGGAGCAATATTAAACCTCTAATAAATAACCTGTGTCTGAAATGGTCTCCCTTTCTCCCTTTGAAACAGACACACACACAGGCCAGCTCCTAGAAACATCTTTGATGTTTTTGCCATGGACTGGGGAGAGATGGCAGAAGGAAGAACTAAGGTGGGGTATGGATCAGATGAGGACAGCATTCTACAGGAAAGAAGTATGTTTCTAATTTTCCCCTTACTTGTCCCTTTCCCCCCACCCCTCCTTTTTTTTTCCTATAGGAAAATACAGTTTAGGGAGTAGTGAATGAAAATAGCATCTCTGTCATGGGCCAGCACAAATCTCATTTTATGCTAAATCCTGCATTTTAGCAACTAAAAGCCAAGATAAGTGGTGCTTGAGTTATTGTCAGCCTGGGGTGCAAGATCCAGACAGCACGTTCTGGGACATAAATAAATGAGGGCTTTCACTTCAGACAGATATGCAAGCTGAGAGTTTTCCATTCCTTTGGGTCCAGCATAGCTAGATGACTTGAATAAATGGCACAGAGACAATGTGGACAAAGGCACAAAGGTGTGATCATGATACAGTCCCCATGACACCATTCATGTCTCTGCCCCAGTTCCCACCTCTGCCTAACTTTTCAAGGATAGTCCTCCCTTGAAGCCCCTTCCTTGTGATATCTTCTTCTTCAAATACTGGCAACTCATCTTGTTCCCCGTGTAGCACAACCAGCCCCTGGATGAGAAGGGACTGATCCCTGCTGACAGAGATTGTAGAAGGAGCAGTGCATCAGTGCCTACCCCAGCCCCAGGCATTCCTCCTCCTGCTTCACTTCTCTCCATGTTTTGGCCTCCCCATCCCAGTCAGCCTCGTCTCCAGTGCTTTCTGACTGGAAGCTTCTTGGAGCAGGGAGCAGGGCAGTTTAGCTCTGCACTAGGCACTGTGCCATGCAACGTGCTGTTTTGCAGCCCTGCAAATGATTTTTCTTTATGAACAGTGGCAGACTGTCCACAAAAGATCTGGACATGGATTAAAATCATCTACTTCTTTAAACACACCAAAAAGAACTTGCAGAGAGAGTCAAATATTGTAATCAATCAACCCAATCTGGAAAATCATAGGAAGCAATGGAGGGAAAAAGGAACTGCAGGAGAAATTTAGAGGACAGAAGCAAGGATGCAAAGTCTCAAGTGGGTGGCTGTTTGAAAGCCGAAGGCTGTAAGTGGGAAATCCTAGATAAACACAAGGGTGTATTTATACCTTCCTCCAAGCTGGCTGACACAGGTGCTCACCAGACATGGGTTACCTGGGTGGGCTGGTTGTGGGGCCACACTGCTGCAGGAGAGGCAGACCACTGCAGGGAGGATTGCATGCCATCTGCAAGGTGTGTATTTGAAATGTGCTGCCAGTCCACCGGGTACAAATTGCAAGAGCTCATTTGAACCCTGATAGTTCACTTGGGGAAATAATAGACCTTTTTATTTTTTTTCCCTACATTGATACTATTCCCCCACGCCCACAGCCTGATTCCTCACCTGGGCCTTCCACATCTGCAAGGCTTTTGTTATTAATGCCATAAATCATTGTTAGTAATAAACAGCAGAGAAGCTCTGAGAAGTGGGAAGTCAATTTCCCCACCAAGGTGGAAGCCCCAGAGTTTTGGTTCCTTCTCTTGCCCTAGTGGTAGCTGCCTCCAGCTCCAGCTCCACGGGGGCTTTGTGTGTGTGGCAGCATCCTCCAGCTCCTGCCCGTCCCCGCCAGGCCTGACTGTCACTTGGGAATGAAGCTGTCACTGCAGAAAAAGCCTTTGACTGTTCTTGTTGGCACCCTGGGGGTGCTCCATGCTTACCAGCCTCCCATCACACTATGGAGGGACGGGTGTTTTTTGAGCTCTGTGTGTGTTCAGCACAGAGAAAAATGTTTCCACTTACTTTTCCCCCTCCTCTCTTTGGAATATGAGGCACACACTTGTCATGCTTAAAGGAGTGGATTTATAGTTGACTCTGTCTCTTATCTCCCCACAGAGCTCACTGGAGCTGCTCTCCAGATGGGACAGTATTACAAGCTTCATCATATAAAGCCCAGTTCAGCCTACAGCCCAGATGTTCTTTGTTCCCAGAAATATTCCTTCCCAACAGTAAGTAAAAGGGAACCGGTGCTGGTATGCAGTCCCTGCTCCTTCTGTTTGCATTGCTTGTTTATGGGCTACACCCCCAGTTCTAGACAGAATACTTACCTCCCCAAAAGCCACTGATCAAACCTGATGTTGGGACTCTGGAACTGGGGCAATGCTGGGGGATATGTGGGGAGATGGAGGAAAGGATCCAGCAAGTCCCTCACGGACCATTGCACCATTGCAGACTACTCCTAATGAGAAGGATGCCTTTCTCTTTCAAGCACAGATATGGGTCTCTTTTTTTCAGACCAAACTGAAGGTGCAAAACAAAGCTCCCTTCATCCAGGTTTCAGAGGGGAAGATGTAGGATCTTGCTAATGGGACATTCTGGCTAAGAAAACCACAGCTCTCAAACAAGTCCACCAGTGGCAGCAGTGTAAAAGCTATTCTGGCAGAGCATGCATTTGCTGCAGCATCTCCAGGACACGCTCTGCACAGGGTTGGGGGCCATATTGATAAAAACCCATCAGTTCCCTCTCTGAATGAATCCTGCTGCTCATGGGAACTGGTTTTCCCACTGCTAACCTTCTGGTGGGACCCAGGGAGCTTGCTGCAGCTGATGTGGAATGATGATGGTGCTGCCTGGGTCACTAGGGATGCTCTTGGGGGCTTGCAGGATGGCCTGGCTCGGCTGCCAGCAGCATCCCTGCTCAGGCACAGCCCCACAGCTGCCCCTGCATAGCTGCACAGCCATGGGGCCAGGCTGCCTCGAGCCCTGCCCGGTGCTGGTGGCCGCGGAGAGCTGGCCCTGCCTCGTCACGCTGCGTCCAAAGCGGGCAGGAACGTCCTGAGGCAGCGGATCGTCCCCCTGATAAAGACTTCATATTTATGCAGCTTTCCCTGTGCCCTGAACTTTGCCTGTGTCTCTGGCAAAAGGGCAGTTACCTCAGGTCAGACCACTGCCTCGAGCCAGCGCAGGGAATCAGCTTTCAATTTCAGCAGCGACTTTCCTTCCCTTTTTTCTCTTATCCCCCCAGCCATCACAGAATAATTCCCATCCCTATTAGCTTACCCCCCTCCCCCTTCCTTTCCCTTCCCCTTTGAAATCCTCCCGCCTGTCCCCAGGACAGGGCAGGGGGAGGCGGGAGGCGGCGGGAGAATTCCTCCAGATATTACACAAAAGCCTCATGTATCCCCAGTGTCAACCCCAGAGGGCGGCTGAGTAATTTAATTAAGGCAAAGGAGCTTTTGTTTTACTTGCTTTCTTTTTTGATTTTCTCAAGTTTAAGACAAGAAAGAAAAGAAAGAGGGAGAGAAATGTTAGCCCTCAGAGGAGGCGCAGCGATTCAAGCTTTCCCGTCTCTGCTCAGTCTCTTATTGAGGAAACACCATGGGCCTGTCACCCAGAGTCCGTGGGGCTCCCCAGCCTTGGATGGGTCCCCTCCTGCGCTGGTGATTTAAGGGACTGCCATATTCCAAGAATTAGAGTGTATTCTTCTGGAAACACATTCATGCCGTTCCCTCCATCTACCCCACGCCGCCCTTTGTCCTCCTTGGTATCCGTTCCTTTGTGCCTGTGTCTCATCCTCTGCCGCTGCCCCTTCCTGCCTCTTCCTTCTCCTGTTCACCCAGCCTGTCCCCTCTCTCTGTCCTTTCCTGCTCTCCCTTTTCCTCTGCTCTTGGCATACCCACTTCCTCCTCTTTCTCCCCTCAGCCTTCCTCTCCCCACTGTTCTTGATGAGGGAGACTATTTTTTTTCCCCAATTAATAACATCTTTATTCCTGATATTTATTAATTACACATTTATCACAACTGATGAAGGACATCAATGGCAGTGTAGACTCAAATGTGGGAGAAAGCAGTGGCTGCTTTCAAGCATCATGATCAGCAAAGCATCAGTCCACCTCTGTGTTAGTGGCAGCAGATCTCTTCTCTCTGCTTCTTGTTTGAGGAAAAAAAATGGCAGCACCCAAGGGCTGAAAGCTGTGCTAGATCCATCTTCTCATCTTGTTGCAGCAAAAGGACGTGGGGACATTCTATAAGCCCTGTGCAGGGGTGGAGTTGGCTGGCAAGCCTGTTCTTTGCCTGGGGCTTCTTCTAGTGCTGGGCCCAAGTTCAGCTCTGGGCCAAGTCCACAGGGTGCTGGAGGGTGGGTAGGGAGGCTCACAGGGGAATGAAAGCCCGAGGAGGCTAAAATTACCCCTGGTGTCAATTATTAAACCTGCGAGCCAAAACCTGGCCCCAGTGCCTCATCAGGAAACCATCCTGCAGCCAAAATGTTTGTCCTTGTTCTCTCATCAGCATCTCCTGAGGGGAGCCTGAAGCCCTCACAGAACACAGTCCTGCTGTGAGAGAAGGGCTGTCCTCTCTGGGGCCAGGACAGCCACAAAGTCTTCTCTTTGAAAAGAATCTCTTTTCCAGCATGGAATCCTGTTCAGGTTAAGAGCTTAACAGGCCTGTTCATTCATGGGATCCCCCTTTGCAGTCTCCAGGCCTAACACTCTTACACATGTTCCTTGGCCCAGGGACTGGGATCAGCCCCAGGGGGTAGCTTTGGGGTCCATGTCCTGTGCCATCAGACCAGTAGCATCCTCCTAGCTGTTTCCCCATCACCACATCTGGAGGAGACGTTTCCCCCACTGAGGTGGCAAATAAGTTTTCAGCACTATCCCCATGTGAGCAGGGGCTGCTTACTGCTCACCCTCAGAGCCATGGAAGTTCCATCTGTGGGAGTGACAGCAAAGCCCTTGGGCTGGGTTTGGCTGGCCAGACACCCCTCTCCTCCATTCCTGCAGCTCAGCAGGCTCCTCACTGACTCCTTGCCTCTGTGTCTCTGCTGCCAGGCTATGGCTGTTGGGCTGCTTCCAGCCCAGCCCACCCCTGCTCGGAACCCTAAGTCCCACTTTCCCTCTTCTGGCATCCCAACACGCACAGCTAAACCTTCACCATCCCCAGAGCCTGGGGTTGGGGGTGGTGTTTATTTGTCTTTTGGTTCATAATCTCTCTGAACTGTTCACCCTCCTGCCTCCCCTCACCCCAGTCCCCTTCCCGAGGAGCTGCGCTGAATTCCCCTCGTGGGGCAGCTCCCCCCAGCCAGGCGTCTCTTACGGACTCCACGAGCCTCGTGTCTGTGGCAGCCTTACCTTATTGAAGAGGACATATAGACCAATTAGTTGTTACACAATAGCTCTGGATAGCCAGGCAATGGGACAAAGGGCATTTGCTCAAATTAATAGAGTCTGGAATTGATTTAACGCCAGCCAAAAAAAAAAAAAAAAAAAAAAAAAAAACAAAATTCAACCTTTAGTATCTCCCTGGTATCTCCTCAGACAAAACAGGACAGGTTCTCCTCATACCCATGTTGAATCTAGATGTATACATCAATACACACTGGTAAAAGCCCTTGTTCCTAAAGAAAAAAACTTTGATTTTGAGCTGACAAAAATTACAAATTTTCCCTTGGGTTTAGCCCATCTGTACAAGAAAAGACACTCACTTTCAGAAAAAACAGTGGGCTCAGCATAGGAGGCCCTTTTCTCTGAATAAGGATTTTATTCATGAAATAGAAGGCCCAGGAGTAAGGGGTGTCACGGAACTTCACTGCTTAGAAAACATGTAAGCTTCCATCTTGTAAGTGCATCTGCAGCCACCAAAATGTGCAGCCCAAAAAGATGGGGTGGAGGGTCACATGCCCTAGGATGGGCAGAGCCAGAACAGTCTCAGCTGCAGAGGAGGAGAGAGCTACCTGCCTACAGAGTGAGCGAGGGGCCTTGGGGACACACTTGTTGGGCCCAGCTGCCTGTCTTGGAAAAGCCCCCACAGCTCCACTGGGTGACATCAGCTCACATCTCTCTGAAGCCATCTGCCTTCCCCCCCAGTATCTGCTGCAGACACTGAGCTCCTTTAATCTGTTCATGACCTCTTCATGTGGGTCTTGACACACTTAGAAAATACAAACAAAGAAGAAGTGGAATTTTCTTGAGTGGCTAACTTCTTGTAAAAGGAACCAAGGCTGCAAGATGGCAGAGACACGTTTCCTACAGTACATGATGTTCATATAAAATGTGTTCTTGGCTCCTTTCACACACTGTTTATCCCGCCTGTGAAGCAGGAGGCAGAGGAACGGCACATAAAACTGTCCACACGAGCTGGCAGTGCTGGAGGCCCTACATCCTGCTAGCTTGGCTCTCATGGCTACCAGGCTGTGTGTCTGTAACCCTTGCTGTTCACTCTCTGTGTGCTACCCTCAGCCTTACAGAGAGGCTAGAGCTGAGATCCAGGAACCTCCACGGTGTCATTGATGCTCTATATGGGAAATCAAACTACTTCTGTATTGAGTAGGAATAGGATTCGTACATTAATCAACAGCTGATCACAAATACTAGAAGTGGTTTGCAAGTGATTTTGCAAATTAAAGCACTGATGCCATGTTGTATTGCTTGCTTGCTGGAGAAGTTCAGATTAGGATGAGATACACAAAGAAATATGCAGGTCTCCAGCATTTCACAGATCTTAACAGCATACACGAAACACTGAAAAATTAGTAGCAGCATTTTTTGGCCAGTGATTACCCTATTGTGACAAAAGAAAGCTCTCCAGCCAGGAAACAGCATCTCTGTTCCCAGTCTTGATCTGTCTTGCAGTGCAGAGGATGATAGTACACATTATCATTCCTACAGATAGAAAAGTATTCCTCACTAGTTGGAGAGCTAGCATGCTGAGCCACTCTTACTGTATCAGCCAGTGAAAATGACATCACCCAAGAAGGGGCAAAACACTAATTATCACAATTTTGAATATTACAAATGTTTAAAGAACTTTTGGTGGGAAGTGTGAGAAGATCTGGAGGCTATTGACAGATTCCATTGTTATGGAAGGCTTTGGATTGACAGCATTAAAAAAGAAAAGCTTTTTTTAAAAAAATAAAATAAACCAAACTATGAATTATATTGTTCAAGTATGTGACCCAAGTAAGAGAATGATGGGAGGGAGGTTTGTCTTCAGGGAGTTGTGATTCCCTTAGACAAGCCTGCCTGGAGAAGTAGTTCATTAGGAAAGTAAAAATAACCCACTTTCTGCTGCTTGCTCCTTTTACTGGTACCTCTCTTGTCCCAAACACACTTTGCATTTTTAAAGGGCGAAGTAACATTGGGCTTTTGCTGCCTCTGAGCCCCAGTCAAGCCCCAGAAAGGAGCAGCAGGATCTCATGAGGCCCCTTTTCATCTTGGCAGCTTGTTACTTCTGACACAATGCAGAGAGAAAGCTCATCCTCTCTATCCTGGCACTACAGCCAGTAGGCATGTGCCCAAAAGCATGCATACAGCTTTCTATGAAAAAAAAGAAGCTGTAGGGAGTACATCAAGCCAAGCTGTTACACTGTTTGATATGCTGCCTCTATTCAAATAATTCCATGATCTGCTCCTCCAGCGCTGGAGTCAGTCCGCTATTTATCTCTGAGTGTTCCCATTAATCACAAGGGTATGTTTGATGGGCTGTGGGGCAGATGGGGGCCAGGAGGGGAGCAGCTCTCCTTGTTGGAAGGTGGGATGGAAACACTTGGATCCCCAGTCTCGCCACTGCTGGTGCCTTGGCTTCACCACAGCCCTCAGAGAGGGCTGGAGGATTAGGAGACTGGGAGAAGGGTTTGGGAAGAGTGCTGTCTGTGGGAAAGCAGTGAAAGCTGGCAGCTGAAGTTAGCACATGCACTGAGAAACATCATCCTAGCTCTTCTCCCTCTCTCCTTTCACATACCAGCTTCCCAGAGCAGTTCACAAGAGTCTGGGACAAAGCCAGAGCAGCCAAAATCAGAAAGAAAAGAAGGCATCTGGCACCCAGTACCTCTGCTAAGGGCTCCCTTGCTCTGTGGCTCTGAAGAAGAGCTGTCACACCCACAGGACCCAAGGATGACAGTGAACTGCTTTCAAGAGACTTAAGTATCTGATTACAAGGTGAGGGGGTTTATTTCTGTAATAATAATGCAATTATTACAGAATTCTGTAATAATTACATTCACAATGTAATGTGCAGCAATTTAGCCACACATTTTCAGGGTGGTCACCCTGCAGGCTGAAGGGTTGCAGGATGCTTTGCTGCTGCCAGGTGAGGGGCATGGGCCAGACCCAGACATCCCTGCTGCTGCAGTGCCTCCAGAACATCCCACTCGCTTCTGCAGCTCCTCTGCTCTGATTCTTCACCCTGCTTCTCTGTTCTGGACAACAGGTTCTTCTGAGGACAGTGAGTTTTGGAGGTTTCCTGTATTTTGGATGTGAAAGATCTTCCCAAATGTCAGAGGCTGAGAGAAGTCCCTTTATAGGTCTAGTTTTTCAAACAACTGATGTCTGGAGCACACCTATAAATTCCTGCATAGAGTTCCTGAAATTAGGCACCTTAGGCTTTTGAAGACAGCAAAAAACAATAAAAAACCCAAACAACCTGACCCAAAAGTAAAGAAGAGTAATGTCAATTGATGTTAAAAATCCACTTAAACCAAGGAACTGGAAAGGAAACAGTAACTTTACCAAAAGGCCTTGACTACAGTGGTATTTTCATTCTGGTTTGCACACAAGCCTGCTATTGATATACCAGGTCAGAAGTCATATATTTCTCTCACTCTGTAGTGCTGAACTCTCTGAATGAATTTGATACTTCAATTAATTTTTTTTAAATGGGAAATTCACTTAGAAAACATTAAGAGAATGAAAGGAATGACAAATATGAGTCAAGATTTGAATATACTCTCCAGCTTAAGAGCTGGAAGCTAAAATACAGAATTTTCATACAAGAGATTCTGAATTTTCTCTTTTAAATATACGTTTTTATTTATTTTAATGGTAAGTCTCTGAAGTTTTGTTGTTTTGGTTTTTTTTTTTTTAAGGAAGATAAAAAGAGAATGCATTTCAGTTTGTCAAAAGCTGTGACAAACATCATCTAGCTGCAGGTACCCACAACTGCAGATGACTTTCCTGAGAGTCATTCCTGGACGGTTGGAGGAAAGAGAGGAATTCTTCTGAGGGGAAGTTGGCATCTGAGCAGGACATGGAGTAAAGATACAAGGAGCAATTTCTTCCCCAGTTGCCCTCTATTGAAGGCCAGGGGAACACAGATTTTAGTAGATTTTGACTAACATCACTGAGATGGAAACCACAGAGTACTAGGGTCTGAAAACCAGCACAAAGATAGATTGTAGGGACAGCCAGTATGGGATTCTCAGGGTTGACATCAGTATGCGGGATGGGATCGAGCAAGGGTTTAGGGCAACAAAGTGAATTGTGTGTTGATGCAATTTCTGGGATCCTAATTTGGAAATAAGCTTCCCCATTTACATCCTTGGGCCATGATCTAGCTACATGCTTAGAAGGTGAGTTTGTATATCAAGAACATGAGCCACATGAACAGGACATGTTGACAGGGCAGTGTGTTACAGATGTGTTCTAACAGATATGCTCTAATTTTGTCAAATCCAAAGTGACACAACCCTGCAGGAGCCCCAATCTGGTGGCAGGCCCACTGAGATGTGTGGGAGGTGGTGAGAGCAAGTATTCAATGGAGGGCTCTCACAAACTGCTCCTATCGAAGACGTGGGCGGCTGTCAGGCATTTCCAGCCCGGATCTCTTCCTGGACCTGCAGAACTCCTCTGTGGCAACAAAATGTGAAAAGTTGGCCATTTTTCCAGGAAGAGATGTACCAGAGGCCATCTCCCAAGGTGTTCATTCTCTAGGCAGTCACGCCCAAGAGAGCCAAGCCAGTTGGCCATTTTTCTGCTGGCCATTTTTCCAGGAAGAGATGTACCAGAGGCCATCTCCCAAGGTGTTCATTCTCTAGGCAGTCATGCCCAGCGCTGTGGCCCGTGGGAGCCCTGGCAGCGAGGCAAAGGGCTGGAGTGGCTGTGAAGGTTTCTCTCCAGCTGTGGCACCGGCCCGATCGCGCTCGTGCTTTCCCACGTTGCATTTACCCTCTCGGGTTTCGTGTGTTTTCCTTGGGCTCCCCTTGGTAAATGTTTGGCTGCAGAGTATTATTAGGGATTATTAGGGAAACAGGAGCTCGGTATTAAGTGATGATTATGCAATTTATTCTGACAGCAAAAAACGTGAAAAGAGGAAATTGACGTTTGTGATTTTAGTTATGCGCTGACAACTATAATTAATCTTAACTCCAGCAAGTACCAGATAAGTGAATGTGATGGGAAAGCTTGCATTTTCATTGCTGCTGCCTAGGGACAGCTACTTAATCATGGCAATAAAATGGCACAAGTTAAGGAATTAAAGGGAGCAGAAACTTTAAGCTAGTTTAAATGCAAATAGAAAAGAAAGACGTGAAAGTGCAAAGAAATTCAGATGCATAAAATACACAAGTGAATTATGTAGAAAAATACCAGGGTAAAATAGCAAGAAATAATTTTATAAAAGAAAACCAAAAATCTTTCAAAAAATCCAGCTAAGGGCAATTGTAAATAGAAACAGGAAAGGGCTTAGCTTAGATCTAATGTACAGAAAAAGGCAGAGCAGCTATTTTTCACTGTATTGATTTAAAACTTTTTAGGAAAGTGAATGAAGTTTGATCTTTTTAATTTGTCTTTTGAGGAAGAAAAATTGGCTTTTGATGTGCCATTATTTTAAAATTAAAATGACTGGTGATTTTGATCAACAAAATACATCAACCATTTGCAGTGAAAAGGCCTAAATCAGCTTTAAACCCATGAAGTGAAAACCAATGTTTTTTCGTTAAGTCATGGGAAAAAAAACCCCAGTCCTTCAACCCATTTTATTTCTGTTCATTGTGCATCAAATTAAGATATGATACCCAGTGCTTCAGGCAGGAGGACAGGCTAGATGACTTCGTAATCTTGTCTTTCCCTCTGCTTTCCCCTGGCTGTAATTGAATGGAATAGGATACATAGTGTTCTCTTTCCCTTTTCCCACTGAGCTTTTTCCTTCAAGCTTGTTTTTAAAATGTGCTTAGTGCAGGGAGAGTGCCTGCTTCACACATACAGCATTGACTGGTGTCCCAAGCACTGCCATAATGGAGATCAGAAGAGATGGAAACCAAGTTCTGAGGAACATTTCAGAGGTGTTAGTATCACTCTGCCTTACATCCGAGGCCATGGGCTCTTCCACAATGCAGATCTACCTAGAACTTTGGCTATCTTCTGGCTTCTGGGAGGTAGCTTCTCCTGAAAACAAAATATACCTTAATTTTTCAGAATTTAGTTTGTTACAAGTTAGAGTGAGACTGTATTGTTTGCAGCATGTCCTGTTTGGTTGTATCCCTGTACTCAACCTGTGGCTCCTGCAGCTGGTGGAGAGGAACCCACGGGGCCAGTGCTTTTGGACATGTGTCTCACAGAATGTGCACCACTCTGTGGAGCACTTGCCCTCCTCCCTTGCATCCATTCACTGTGCCATGTGTTTCACCATTAATGAAAAATGAATGTCGTATGTTAGTCCATGGGAATGATCATCCTGGGCAGAAAAGTATACTTTACAACTCTTCTTCTTAAAGATTAGTTTTTTAAAAGTTCATCTATTCCATCCACCTGGTGGATAAATCAGAATACAGGAAGAGATTTAAGTTTTTTGATCAAAATCTCTGATTTCTGTGATGTGGCTGGAAATGAGGCTACCAATGCTACCAAGCATCTCCTTGTACAGATCAACAGCTTACTTTTGCAGGGTAAGAACTGACAGCCTACAGATTGCAGTACCCCATCTAAGCCATGGCACAAAAAGCCTTTTGTATCCTTAACTTCTACGTCCAGTACAAGAAAAATCTTCATTGGAATAAATTTTAAAATTTAAAATTGCAACAGAGATAATTGTGTTGCAATGCTGACATTTAAACAGTGAGATGCTTTAATAACATGTACCGGAAAAACAATTTGATTGAGAAATCAGATGTTTTGGGACAGATTTAATTGGACATTCTGTGATGTGTTAGATCATAGATAACCAGGTTCATCAGCTCATTTAGGACTGCTAACTCTGCACTTTTTATCCAATTACATGTCCAAGGGAAGGCATGTTAACTTCCAATAACTTGACTGTTACGGTGTCTCAACAATCCACTGAAGGTGTCCTTATGGTGAGGGAGGGAAAGTCCTTGCTGTATCTCAGGAAATAGCTACAAGTGAGTCACATTGCCCACCCTCTTAGGACTGATGGGTTGTCAGAAAATTGGCCTTTTTTACAATGGGAACCACTGAGCAGATAAAGAGAAAATGTGTCACCAGTTTTGTAAAAAGGTGTGAATTCATTGACAGGAGTTGATTTCAACAGTCTTCTTCTGTGGCTGAACTTGTTTTTTATGCCTTAAAGGGAAGACTTGCAGTAGTTATGAAGAAAAGTTATTGACAAGGATATTTTTCATGTGAATAGAAGCCTGCTTTGTTTTTAGATCTGCCAAGAATGGCAGCTTCCATTTGTTCTGCAACAACCTTGCATAAGGATAGCATTAGAAGGCAGCATTCAAGTCTAGCAGAACAGCTTATGATTCCACCAGTGGATCTAGGAGAAAAATTAGAAACTCCCAAGCTTGGTAGAAGAAAACAGAGCCATTTCTCACTGCAGCACAATCTTAAATAATTGTTCATATTGCCAAGAGCAAAATAGAAAAATCCACCCAGCCACATGATTTCAAAGCAATTTCTGGGCTGTACAAAGGGTGTAGTGGGTGCACTAATTATAAGGCCATTTCTTAGTCTTGTAAGTCACAAGCAGGTCTGAAAACGAGAACTTCAGTGTTGTGTTCTGGGCTCCACCATGTCCTAACTATCAGGCTTTGTGATGATCTGACAAGGTGTTGGCCAAATAGAGGTAATGATGCTCATCCACCTGGTAGGGGACTGAAAGAGCTGAGTACTGAAAGTCAGAACAGTGATACTGAGGAGCTGAGTGCAGTCTTCATAACTGGCTTAAAAATAGTGTCTTCAAGTCAAGACAGCCCTTTCTACTTAGCNAAAAAAAAAAAAGAAAATAAGATTGAAATACCATAAGAAAATTTGAGAAATACACAGAGCTTGTGATATTTGGCAATACTACCTTGCAAAGGTTTTCAGTGCTCTTTGACAACTGGAGACCTTATCTGGTCCAAAGCATTCCTTTCTTAGCCCAAGCTGTATTTCAGAAGTAGCTTCTTTAGGAAAGGATAGCTGCCAGCCCTGGGCATGGTGTGTCTGCACTGATGAACAAACATTTGGATCTCCAGTTTCAGTAGGACTTGGAGAAAGCACTCCAAATTCAATGGGTTAAACATTTCCATCAAGATACATAGCACAGACAGATAAAGTTAAAAGACAGTTTAAGCTGATTCAGAAGCCATGTATATTTCCAAATAAATTCAATTTACCAAGACTGACTCATAAAGGGATCCTAGTGTCAGTAAGCCTTCTAATAGAAAAAGTGCAGTCTTTGTACTTTCTGTGCTATGTACCAAACCAGATGGCACTGGCCCTGGGATGGAACAACCAAGTCTCCTTTCCCTGCAGGGACAAATGTGCTGACATTACACAATGCTTACAGGTGTTATTCGATATAACAAACACTAATAACAGGCTTTCATCTACAGGAGGACCTTGCCCAAAGGCCTCCAAGCTCCTGAACACAAATAAACTCCAAACATAATTTACATTAAACAGGCAATATGCCTGACTGAGCCGCATAACAGTAACAAAGTTTGGGAGAAGACTTGGCATACTTTGATCACCCATATGCAATGCTCAGTGGCAACATCAAGAGCAAGAAAGATGCAGTGGCCTTGTCTCCTGCCCTTTCTGCTCATAATAGGAAGGAATTCTTCCATCAGGGAGAACTCTGGCAACAAGGAGCAAGCTGCAAGCAGGTTCTTCGCTCTGTGGGCAATCCCTTAGAGAGTGTCGTGACTTGTTACTCATTCCCTTTAAGATATATGCTGGCCCCAAGGATTTTTCAGGCTTGGGTGTGATCCCAGTCTCATAAAATGTCTGGGAAGGAGGCTCTGCAAAGAAGACCCAGCAATCTCTGAGCCTAGGTCTTTGGGTTTCCTTCTGGAGGTGAGAGGTGGTTGGCACTTTTCAAGCAGCATTGACCCTTCTTCCAGCCCAAGCACTTTAGATCCTCCATGCAGAGATCTTGGGTGTACCTGAAACCACAGGCACTGATGCTGCCTACTGGGAGCAACAGCTGAGGTTTGTTACTGTAGGGTTATGCTGAAACCATTCCTGTTCACAGACTTGACTGTGGCTCCTCACTGGTGGCAGACAAGACATCAGGACAGTCTGAGAAAGACAAGGTCTTAATGATGAGAAAAGGTAAAGGCTGTTGTATTAACCGGTTAATACACCTCTTAAAGGTGCAGATTAGCTCTCAATACTCATACAGAGCTAATGCTCATCTTGGAGAGGATACAAAGAGCTGGATCAGAACTACTAATGACCCCAGTCTATTCCAGATGGGTCAGTTTGCAAGTAGTCTGCTGGCATAAACCCAGAGACACATAAAGCATCAAGTCTTCAGTCTTTGCTAGAGGAAATGAATTACAAAGAAGATATTAAAGCAATGTGTCTGCACTCATTTTGCATCAGAAAGATGGAAGGAGTTCATTTCAATCCTCCCTCCCCCTGTCATCAAGTGTCCTAACAGCAGTGAAATCCCTTTCACATCAGGTCAGGCAGATCGCCTTTCAGCGGCTGCTTCCCGCAGCCAAGAGGGAGAACAGGGCTGGCCAGGCAGCGGCTGGGAGCTGGGCTGGGCAGCAGGTGCCGAACACTTGTGGATCCCTGGAGCTCCCCAGCCCTGGGACTGGGCAGCCAGCAGTGGGGACAGGGCTTTTGTCAGCTCTTGCTCTGGATGGGGCTGGAGGAGCGCTGCCCTGCATTGGTGTGCGTGCTGGGGCAGGCAGGAGAGGTGGATGTGAGGGGCTGCTGGGGCACCCTGGCTGGAAGGAGCTGCCAGTGCCAAGCCATTTGGGGCTGCAGGAGAATGAGTAACTCCTGATTGCATGAACAAGATTGGGCTAGACAGGGTGAGAGTCGCAGGGTCTGCCCCTCTGTGCTGTCACCTCATATGAAGTCTGACTCTTGCATGCTCTCTGCAGCACAGGGTATGTGGGGCAGATGGGAAACACACAGGAGAGGCTGGTGGCAGATGGGAAAGGGAGGAACAGCCCTGTGCTGAGTGGGGCCAACAAGGGGTGGTGAACTCACCAGTGGGCAAAACTCATGTCGTGTTAAACTGCACCTTACCTGCAGTGGTTATTCAGACGTGTTTCTGTGACTGCACCTACCTAAAAACACATTCACAAACTTGCCTGCTGTCAGCCTATTCAAACCAGATGTCATATGGAGCAAAAGGCTTCTTTTGTGTGAAAGGAACCACTGGCATAGAGCAAAATGAGGTATGGGTGGTGGTGAAAGACAGACTTGCAGAGCAGGACCCCACTGCACATGTGGCAGGGGAAGAAGCCATGACATTGCAGTCCACAGGCTCTGGAAAGGAAAAGGTGCCCAATACCCTTGTCACATTACAGGTTACATCAAGATAAAGTACAAAATGAAGGTGAAGCAAGATGAAGTGATTGCCAGATAATATGAATCCCAAGTACATTTTGCCACTGGTGATAAAGATTAAGGCCTTTTTAAATACAGCAGACCAAATATTTGAGGAAGATAAATTATGTTCCTGACATGAAATGTTTAGCAGAGATTTGGGAAGGTGGCCTTTTTCCCTGCATTCACGGGTGGGAATGGCAGATGGGCAAAAGAGGAGGTGCAGCCAGTCACAGGAACCTGATGCTCACAGACAGGTTATCACAAGATAATCTTGTGTTATCACTCCTTGGTTACTGCCATGTCCAGGTGCCTCACAGTACTCAGGCAGCCCGGTCTGCAGCAAAGACAAGGAAAAGAAAAAATGTGTCCCTGAGCATATTGAAAAGGCAGCTGCTCTGCCTGGGGCAGTCCCTGCTGGAGAGTGCCCTCCTGCAGCAGTGCTGTGGATTTGTCTCTGCTCTGCACGAAGTTTGGTGCACTGTCAGGTATCAGATACTGGCTACACCCCAAAGGACTATTTTAATGGTCATAGAAGCTGGGTAAATTAAATTTCTTATACAGACTATCTGCCTGTAATAGAGCTGAAGAAGCCATGCCACTGAGCAAGTTTCCACTGAAAAATAACTAACATTTAACTTTGAGTGTGAGGAGTAATTTTTAATCCAAGTTTCAATCCTTACACTGAGAACACTGAGAACTTGGATTAAAAAATTGCAATTGAAACTCCAGAGGTGGAGGGGTATTACTATCTCCATTGTTGCTTACTAAAGCTGGGGCAGTGAGAGTCCTAAGTTGGTCCAGAGGGAGCCAAGCTTTCCTTGCATGACCTGCTTCCCTAACAGCAGACACAGGACTTTCCTGGTTTTATTGTTAGTGGAACATGCTGGGATGCAAGCGTTGTGATCAAGAGAGGCAGTAGATCTTTGGTCTTGATTTATGGATCTCCTATGGATCATGGGACTGTGGGACAATGCACCATTGTGCCATGATTTCTTGTTTGATAACATGGACTTCATAATTCAGATGTTCCTAGGACCTAGCATTATTTCCCTTCTTTTTCTTCACCTTAAAGTCACAATGACTGCAACTATTTGCCCTGCTGCTGCTTCATGTTTTCCTTGCCCTGATTTCTCAGCTTGCCAGCTCTTAAGGCTGAGTCTCAGGCAGGACCAGATGCAATGAAATCAGGCCAGCTGAGCAGCAATGAGGAACTACAGATTTTCAGATGGGCTCCACTGAATCCGAAACCCAAAACTTCTGGCAGGGATTGAGGAGAATAACAGCACTGAATAGCAGAGTCCTACAAATGTAACAGTGCAAATGGGACATAATATTTAAAACCAGCAATGCTATTTGTGGAGAGAAAAACAAGAATCATTTGTACTTAGGCTTCGATTCAAGTTGTCCTTTAGTGCAATAATTCAATTAGAATAACATGAATTGTTTGCCCATTCCAGAAAAAAATTAGATTTCTCCTTAGTTTCTCTTGTTCTTATACCAAGGGTATCACTCCTGCATCCAAACAGTCTCCTCATTACCTGAGAGGAATATTCCTAATTTCAACCACATCCTTTGCCTTTCCCTGGGATATAACAAAGGAAAAAGAATGTGCTTGGCATATTGCAAAGCTTAGCAACCAGTATTGCTCATCTTGTTAGACACAGGCAAAAGATAAAACTTTCAACCTCAAATTTTCTACGTTCTGAGGCAGGATTTCCTACTGCTCTGCAGTGGATCGTCTCCAAGAGCTTAACAAGAACTTCTCTGGTTTGGAGGCTACAAGGAAATATCCCTCAAGATCACATATCAAACTAGACTCCTTTTACCCATGCCAGAGGAGTGGAGCTGTCACTGGCCCCTCTCTCTCTCTCT
>VZRH01006634.1:541689-557987 GCA_013397555.1 Urocynchramus pylzowi | reverse complement strand
GCTCCCCCCCCTCCTCTTTTTTTTTTTTTTTTTTTTTTTTTTTTTTTTTTTTTTTTTTTTTTTTTGATACAAACCAGGCACAAAAACTCCCTCACTACCTAATTTTTCCTTTGCAGAGGAAAAATGTTCCTACCATTCATTTTCCACAGGAGTTTACTTTTACAGTACAGCTACTTCTCAGTTACAAATGAAGAGCCATGAAAGGTGTTGCTGGGAAAAGGAAGAAGCTTGGACTTCTGATCTTCTATTTCCTCATTTGTGGTGGGATCTCTTGTTCTTGAGAGCCTTGTTGTGATTTATCAGTTTGAAAGTGAGGAAAAGAGAGAAAACACTAATATTTACCAGATACACTCACCCCCAGATTCTTCCATTTGTATGTGTAGAAGCATCACCAGGAGTCATTGGTTTGGGGAACTTCTGCTCTGCCTCTCCCAGAGGACACCTTGCCACCCCAAATGGAAGCTTTTCCCCTGCAGGCTGTAACCTCACATTCTTGGCAGAGCAAGGCACAGGCACTGCAGAGCTGACACCCTCTATCAAGCCACCTTGCTCAAAAAGCCATGGCAATTTTATTCCTTCAAGCCTATCCCTCTCAGAAAGGAAAGAGACTCGGGGTTCCTCTGCAGAGATGTAACACAGTGCTGAGTGTGACACAGTCCCAGCTGCACTGACATTTTTGAGAGAAGGGAGAGAAAAGATAAGCTAAGTTGTGAGCCCTTGGTGCTGGCAATTGGCAGGTGGTCACGCAGGGGGGGTTGATGGTTGGTTTGCAGCCTGCAAAGTAAGAGGGAAGGGAACCTCAGCCCCAGCATGGAACACACCTGCTTTCCCAGTATCAGCAGAGCAGGTGAGCTGTGCTGTTGCTAAAGCTGTGCCTGCAGGTGAGGTCTGCTGGCCCCAGAGGTGCAGGCTTGAGCAAAGTGTTGCTCAGGTGTTGCTCAGGCAGATTGAGCCACCTTGTCCTTGCAACTCAGTGGAGCACACCAGAGGGCTCACACAGGGGTTCCCTTAGGAACAGAAGTGGTCTGGGAATGCTGATGGTGTGCTCTCCTTGAAACATGAGGGTAATAAATCCAAGGACATGACCTTCTAAACAAGGCTGGACTGCTTTCAAGGTCTGTGCTGTAAACGTGCCCTCAGTGCTGCATGGGTGGAGGGATGGGCCAGCTCCAGAGAGCAGCAGCTCAGACACCTCATCCCTTGTGGGATGGGAATATCTACAAGCTTGATAATAAGTTTTCAGTACAAATTACTCAAATGATATGAGAGAAACAGGAGAAATTATCACAGCTTAAGTTTTACTGAAAAGATGTCTTTGATGAAGACTGTAGAATTAGTAGAAGGGTACAAGATTCTTCTCATCTCTGCTTTATTATTTGGTCTGCTTTTAAAATGTCTAGGCCACTTTAGATAAGAGATGTTAACCCCCACCTAGAGGGGCACAAGACATGAACTGCAGAATGAGGGTATCCAAAGTGGATAGGGATTTGCAAAGCCTTGGATAGAAACCAGTCTTTCAAAATAACAATTACTACTTCAAGTGCCTCTTTAAACACTGGTACATGTATTTTCATTATTTTTCCTTAAAGCTTTGTGGTATTAGCAAATCAAAGACTTGCTTTTTCTCATCTAGAAATGCAGAGATGATGCTCTTTTTATAGAGGTTGGAGGACAACCCTTCTAGACTTTTGCAAATCTACTTGTTTCTCAGCAGAAAATGACATCTCTTCTGTGTAGGACACTCGTGAATAATATGGAGTGTGATTTAGGAACTCCAGTTTATCAGTAGGGTGGCACCAGAATGCAATGTTTTTCTAGATTCAAAACTTCAGCAGTCTGTGTTTCCTGTTTTGAGGAAACTTCAATAGTTTGTGTTTCCTGAGTTAGAAGAAAAAAACCCCAATCAAACCATAGCCTTTTAGATTTGGTATTTTTTGGTTTTGACTCTTCAGTTCTAGTCAGTGATGTTGAAGATTTCTTCTCAAAACTTGTAATGTTGATCTGATCTTCTGACCTGCAAGCTGCAGAGCTGAACATATCCTGGAAATTGTCATAAGAGAGATACCTTATAACCAGTACAGCTCATGAAGGATCCTTTTGTTGCAGGACTCCTTTTGTGCAAGCTGTATGCTCTTCTCCATTTTTTCCTGTCCCATGTGGGTGGTCAGATCTGGAAGTAAAACATTTCAAAAAAAATTAACCATTTCAAATGCAAGGAATTTTAAGTTCACAGACTGTGGCTAATTGTCAGTAGCAATTTCCTGTGAATGGTGAAGAGAGGTTTATTTCTTTCTTAGTAAAAGTGCCTCTGCACGATCTATTTTTTGGCTTGCTATGCTAGAGAGATGTACCACATTGAAGAGTTCAGAAAAGCAAGTTTTCTTATAAAATCTGGTTAAAATATGTAGCTTAAGATAATATTGCCTTCCTCTCCATCCTAATACCAATTTTTTCCCCATAAGAAATTTTTCTTTTTGCTGAAAAAGAAGCTCAAAAATGATTCCATTAAAAAACATAACACTTTCTAAAATTCAGTGCTGAGATACATTTTTTTCCTTATAAGCAGAGTTTAAGAGAGCATTTGGAATAACAACACTCTGTTCAAAATTCTGTTTAGAAGAAAAGTAAATTCTAGCCAGTCATTATCCACTGTTAAATGGAGTAAGAGCTGCCACCTGCTTCCCAAACCCAGTACTGTTTGCACTTCACAGTAATTCCTGAGAGGATGGCACATGTGGTAGTGGGGCTTCTGGAGCAGCCTCCAGTTCCTGCACGCTGTCACCCCAGGAGCTGAGCTTCTGTGGGGTTCAAGCAGAGCCCTGGCACCAGCTGGGGCAGAAGATGGTCCTGACAATGCTGTGCTGTATGACAGTATTTGTGAATTTACTGCAGTCCTGTGCAGTCTTTCCACTCTTAGGCTGAAAGAGTAAAACCCCGAGGAAGTAGAAAACTAAATTTCAAAACTTGGAAAAGCAAAACCTGGAGATTATTTTCTTGTTTCAGTACATTGCCATCTTTGACTTGCTCTTGAGAGGAGAAAGTAGATTTGTAATTCATCTTTTCATTACAATTTATTGAATTATATAGAATATATTGTGTTTTCTGCAGGAAGATGTCATGTCTAATGTATATTTTTCTTTCAAGTGTGGTAAACCAATAGACACATTAAATTAAACACCCTACAAAGTACATTTAACTTGTGGGTGGCACTTCTACTTGAAAAATCCAACCCCATTCATACTCCAACCCACTTCCCAAACCTGTCCCAGAGGTTGTTATTGTTATTATATTATCTTCTTTCTTTTTTTTTTTTTTAAATCAGAGGAAACATGGCCCAAATTAACCAATGTGACTGAACATGCAGATATGTTTCCTGTTTCCTTCCTCCTCGTTATCTTACTTTTGTGAGCTCAGAAATATGCCCACCAGAAACAAACAGGTCTCAGCTGTGAGCAGCTGGCTCTCTACTGCTGCAAGAACTCCCAGGCCAGGGCTGAAAAACTGTGTGTGAGAGTGGGCCAACTGCTTCTCCTCTTGCCTTTGCAACATGCTACCATTCTGTGTGTGGGCTTTGATTCATGCACCCTACTGGAGGCAGTCCTAGGAATTTTTCAGCAGCTTCAGATAATTAAAAATGAATAATGCCTTCAGCACAATAACCTTTGTGCTAATTGCTTGGATATTAAGCTACATTCCTTTCACTTTGCCCTTACATTTACAGATGCTTGCACTAACATTGCAGTGGTACTATGGAATTGGTTAGGGTGAAAAATAGAAAAGTTAAGACATCCAGCTACAAGAAACCAGAATATTTGATATTAGGTGTTGTGTGAAAGGCAGTGTGGGACACCAATAAACAAATTTTGTGTCTTTTTTTGTTAAAACGATGAACTTGTGCTAATTAACAATGGTAACTGTAAGTCTACAGACCAAGGCATTCATCCCGCTTTGCCAGCAGGATGAACAAGGTGAGAAGCACCTCACCCTGCTCTCCCACCAAGATGTCCATGGGCATTATGCTTTGCTCTGCAAAGGTCCACAGGGTGCCCAAGTTAAGATTAAAAGGGAGGAAGGCTTTCTACTGTGAAGAGAAACCCACAGGTCTGAGTCTCATCTTCAAAGTTGGGGTGGATTTTAAAGCCTTTCCCTATAGCTTTGGCATGGCATAAACACAGCTGGCAAAATGTGCTCAAAGCTCAGTGGTGGGAACCTTGAACATTGCTTTTGATACGTGATCAAGTTTCAGTATCAAATTCACAAAAATCATAAAATAAATCTATGCTTTTTGATAATATTGTCAGTAATGTCTCAAGGAGAGCTCTAAATGGAGCAAGAGAATAATTTCATTTTCACCAGAAGTGCAGGACCGTTTCAGTCATCAGGAAAATGTGGCAGGAGAAGGGTGTGGAGGGCGTGTCTTGGCAGGGATGAAAAGAAGAAAGGCCCCAGAGCACATGGACAGAGAGACACTGAGAGAAGCTGCTCTCAGCAACAAATGAAATTTTGAACCTTGGGCTGATAAGAAAAAACTACAACTGTTTGTGTTAGCATGTTACACAGAGATTGGAGGGAAACAGGAAGGTCAGAAAGGAGAGTAGATGCAATGAATAAATTTTTATTCATCAGTGTAGGAAGTATTCTGAGCTTTCCTTGAGTGGGCCATACCTGAAACATGTATTTTCTCTGAAGACCTCTGCTTCAGCACATCTGGAACTGATTTCTTGGAGAAGCCAGAGGCAGTTTGCTTCACTCCCATATGAGATGCACCTGTGAGAGGCCCACGAATCACCTCAATAAAAGTGAGCATAAAAAGGGTCATGGTCTTATGTGGTGGGGAACTCATGTGGAGGGCTCAGATGCTCGATGGTCTTACTGTACATCACCTGAGCCCTCCTGATCCAGCATGTGCCCTCAGCCACCTCTCAGCTGAGGCAGTATGTGCTCACTCACTCTCCCTGCCTACAGCTCCAGCCCTGGGGACCTCCACAGGTCTGCTGTGGGTTTGGGGCAGCCAGACAGCTTGGCTGGTGTGTGAGCCCTGTGACTCTGCCTGAGAGGGTTTTGGTGGTGCTATGTGGCCAAGAGAAGCATCCATCAGCAGCAAAGCTTGTTTCACATTATGGGACACTGTCTTCTTTTGCATTTACACACGCTGGGGAGAGAGAGAGAGACTGTCACAGGTAGGGGGAGTTTGTATGCCTCATCTTCATCCTCCATCAGTCCAGGAAAGTGTTGGGGACAGCAGCCAGAGCCACTAGAGTTTTCACAGATTGTTTTAAATCTTGTGAAGAACAGTTGCTGCCAATATCTACTCACTTCTTTTACTAGATTTTGAATCAGGGTCTGATTTTCTTCACCCTTACTGTCTTGCCCATGCCACCAAAGTCATCTTCCTTCCAAACTACTATCTTTTAATTTAGAATTTCCCTTCCTGCCCTGTCCTGTGGCTGCACCATAGCAGATGAGTGCCTGGGGCAGGGAGAATGCTGCCTAGCTGTGGAGGAGTGGCCCTGGGCAGGAGCTTCATGTGGGGGAGTGTGCTTCATGTGCTGCAAAGTTTGTGCTGCAGAACTGCAAAGGGGAGCAAACAATTAGCAAAACAGACTGCAAAAGCAATGAGAAGGAGGGGGAGATTAAGCCACTCTTTTTTTACAGTGTATTAGCTGAACCATATTGCCATCATCTGAATAGTGGGTAGATTAAATAGTATTTATCTGTGCAGAGGCATGAGAATGAACTGAAAAAGATTCAGGAAGTCTAATATTTACACTCTCCTTGATTGCCACTGTACATTATCACTGGAAGGTGTTTCTGTCCAGTTCAGTTCCTCTTAGGAGATGCTACATGGCTTGAAGAGGCTCAGGGAGACTTCACTTCCACACTCCTCCTGATCTTTACTGTGAAATGCTGCTTTGCATCTCTTTTGCTCCCCCATATCCTAATATGCCCTCATTGGCTTGGTCCCACTCAGGACTCCCAACCAGGGAAGGGAGCAGTGCAGCTGGCAGGCCTGGTCCTGGCAACTCTCCCCTAAGTTTTTTTGGATGTGATCTCATGTGCTGAGCACCTCATGGCACTTTCTGGAAGCCACTGTGCCTGCAGCTGTGAATCTAGGGAAGCCACATTCCCAAGTGTTGACACCCTTCTCCTGGGCACCCTGCTCCAGTGCCCAGGAAAAGGGTGTCAGCATTTGGGAATGTGGATTCCCTGGACGATGTGCCCACTTTTAGTGACAGCAAAGACATGGTACTGTCTCTTTTAACCAGAGGCCCTTTGCTATTCATTCTGGGGCAGCCACTTAGTCCAGGGAAAAACCCAGGTAAAGCTGGGCTCAGAAACCAGACTAGCTTGATGTGGAGGTGTAATTGAAGGTGTCATATGCAGGGACTTCAATCAGAAGCAGAGTTTGGCCAACAGCAGTGGAGAATTTCTTTAGTCAGAGAGATTCCCAAGATTATACATTCAAAAACATCCATCACTGAAGCAACCAGAGGCCACATGTTATGTTTCCTCTCTCCCTCATCTAAATGTTAGTGGGGCCATGCTTGTAGCTCTACACTCTTCATGTGTAGGTGCAGTTCCTTTGTACACATATCTCACAAAAGGCAAACTGGCTTTTCCCTGCCCTTTCACACACTCACAGCCCCCCCAGTGCTTTCACACTCACAGCTGGTTTTCTGGACAAAACCTCATCCGAGTCCTTCTGAGAGCCTACACGCACCTTGATTTTTCCTTGGCTGGAAATAAATCTGCCGTGTTTGGAGCGTTTCCTCCCCACTCCATGTGATTCTGATTTCACTAATTAAAGTTAATCTGATAAAGGGAGGAACTGCAGAGAAGAATAAGAGCAGAGAGGCCGGCAGGCAGGGGTCACCCGGCGCGCCACAGAGCGAGGGCTTTGCGGCCGGGGAGCCGCTGCAGGGCACGGAGGGCAGCGGCACGTTGAGCACTTCATCTGTTTGGCCCATGGGCTGGCCTGAACTGCTGGCCACCCTGGCTGCCCGTCCTGACCTCCCCTCTGCCCTGCAGCACAGCCTGCACTTGCAAGGTGGGGTCTAATGAAAGGCATCAGGGAACAGAAGGAGCGCTTCTGCCTCCCGAGCGTGTTTATCCAGAGCAAAACGAAATGTAGGCTGGCTTGGGGGATGAGTAATGGGTAACAGAGCAGCTTCTCATGTCCAGGCTCCTAGTCTGGCTGGTGCCTGGAGGGCAGCACAGATGATTTCATTGCCACCTGATGGTGGTTGAAAGGTTTCTGTAGGAAATGAACACTTGGATTTCAAGATAAAAAGTACCTTCTCTGGACAAAATGGTTGTTGGGGTAAGGGAGCAAGCAGTGTGTGGGGACGAGTATCCCAAAGAGGGCAAAACTGACATTCATGGCTTTGCCACACACAAAGCCACTTCCCTCCAACTCTCCTAGCAACACCACCATGTGGAAAAAGCACATAACATATGTACTGACACATAACAATGCACATAACATATGTATTGACACATAACAATGCAGCTCAGTGGGAAAGACACCTGACAAGGTGTCCTGTCTACCACTGAGAGCAGGCAAGGCCATAACATTTCACTTCATTGTCCGGTATCTTCTCCAAAGAGCAACCTAGATCTTTGTGTCCAGCAGATTTACAGTGGGAGAGATCTGCAGAGAGAAATGGCCACTCAAGCCACACACATGCATGCATGGACTATCAAAAGCTGACTACTGGTAAGCTGGGAAATGAGGAGAGCTCACCTTACTTATTTTTCTGAAATTATCTTGTTGTTGTTTAGGTGCTAGAATTAATTTGTCTGAGCATAATGCTCAGTAAATCAATCTAAAAGCGTCGGGGATTAACTTTGTCCAGCTTCTGTCTGGGCAGTAAGCAGCCATAGGTAGAGCTGGGAGCAGAATGGCCTCTTGCCCCAAACCTGCCAACAGAGATGTTTGCAGAGCCTCTCAGCTGAGGCATGATATTGACATGCAGCTAGAGATTTCCCCCTTCTCTGCTTTCTTTAAATGGCTGGTAGGTACATCGGCTCCGACAGCCCCCCTGCCCCGCCTCCGCAAACTCCTTTCGTTGTTAACTCGTTTAAATTAAACACAAGCATGGACAGGATCAGCAAGCAGCCGTCTGTTTTAGGAGTGCTTCTACTTCAAATGTCAGTCTTAGTCCTTTCTTGCTGGGCTCTGATCTCTCATGACAATTTGATTAACTTTACATTTCCTTTTATTGTTGGAGAAACATTTGGAAAATCTTAACATATCCTACTGGCTGGTTCTGAGACCAAGATGGTGATTATGTCCATGCTTAGCATCATCCATCAAAATCAGGCATCTGACAGTCAGACCACCTGAAAAATGTGTCATTCCTGAGAAGTTCATGGGCTGTAAAATGTTTCTTACTTGTGAACAATCATAGGACACTCCTTTTTCTTTCTACAGCAATGCTTTCACTAGGAAATGCTTAAAAATCCTCATTAGAAGGAAACACTTTGTATTGGTTTTCCCAGATAAGAGGACCTTCTTAGCTCCCATCAGCTAGAAACTGGTATCTGGGTTTTTCCAAGAACCACATTCCTGCCAGGACTCCCTTATGTGGACATACTATTGACGAGGAACTCCCAGGATATGACTGATCCCAGGGAAAAGGATGCTCCATTTCAACTTAACAGAACAGCTCAGAACTCTCTCCCCTTTCCTCATGCTCACACTAATCTAATAAGAGTCTCAAGCCTCTGGCACATAGTCATGGCTACATTTCTGCTGGCCTCTGAGCTTCTAGATTTTGGCTCAGCTCCAGAGTGGAAAAGGCTGGAAGAGAGCCTATTTTTGTCTTTATGTTTCAATACCAGCATCAGAAATAGAAGTGGTAAGAACCTCATGGAAAAAAAGCCCTGTTTCCTGGCACTTTTGATGGAGTTAATTACCTGTAGACATTTGAATTCTTTCCCTTGCATCATTTTCATTAATTTGAAGGTGTAGATACTCAGTCATTTTGAAAAGCCACACCAGTTAACTTTATTTCTGAGGTTATTGAGATGAATTCTTCTTCAGAAAGCACTTAGAAGTCACAATTAAGCTGGTGCCATTAGGCCATGATAAATCTACTCCACACCTAAGCCACCCATTTACCTGTTCAGTAAAAGCTAAAATCAGTACTATTGTATTATAGTCACCCAAAAACCTATCTGGGAAACTTGGTCTCAGATCCCAGCTCCTGACAGGCACTCCCAGGGTCTCAAGCAGTACCAAGTACTGAGGGTCTCTTGACAGTTACTCTAAAAAGTTAAGCCTCATGTCAAACTTCAGGGTATGTGTATCTTACAGCACACCAGTCCCCAGTGCTTCTTATGGGATTTGCAGCTGCTGCTGAACACTGCAAGTTGATGATCCTGGTACCAGGATCCCCCTGATGGATAACTGTAATAATTTTATTCTAGTCTATAATTTTCAGTCCCTGGTGAATTCCTTCTTCAATCCTCTGACATTGATAATATTTCTCTGCTGACACAAGATGCCATTTCAGACTTCAGGAATAAGTAGCTCTCTTCCCACTCAGAGGATAATAATGATTAGCTATAAAATAAGAGCTGCTTGAATTTATAATAAAGATTCTCAGACTCCAACACTTTGGCAGTCAAATCCCTGCAACAGAGAGGTCTAAACCCTTGAGTAATGCTTAGGCTCCTTATACCCCCAAATATCTGTACTTCTATTTTGCAGCACAGTACTAAACCTCTCTGCAAGAAGAAAGCAAGCTATGAAGAAAAGAAGAAGAAACCACAGCCATGCTAGAGTTAAAAAAGAGAGCACATAATGAAAGCTGGAATCTGGCCCCTTATTACCAGCTCTCCCTGCCTGAGTTCCCATAAACCCCAGGCCTAATCCAGTGTCTTGCTTTCAGTGCAATGGGTGCTGGGAGGGCTCCAGCCCCCACTGTCCCAGAGAAGTGATAAAACCCCATGTGCCAGTTAATGCACTGCCTCTTATAGGCCCATGCAGCAGGTGAGCAATTATCACTTTCAGCCCAGCTCAATGCTTTACAGGGTCTGAGAACTGTTTCCAATTAGCCTCAGTGTGCCATGGAAATTAACTCATTTGTGTCACCTTGGCTTGCAAGTGGACTGTGAGGAACTGGTGAAACAACTGGAATTGAGTACAGGTGGCACTTCACCTCACCTCCTGCTCTTTGGCACCCCTTGCACTGGATCTGGGGGGGCTGTAGTTGATGGAAGAAAATACGATGAAAAAACCATTTTGATCCATAACCAGGACCTGGGGGAGGGCTTGATCCATCCCCAGAGTCTTGTCTCCATGACATTTTTCCGGGCTGGTTTTCTGTGTCCCAAGAAACAGGCTTCCAAGCACTTCCCTTAGGATTAGTTAGTAATCTCATGAGGCTTCTCAGCATTTGGCCTCTAAAAGCCTCTTTTTATAAAGAACTGTGTCATATGTGTGTTTTATCTGTGAGCCTTGTTTAAAGAATGCTTTTCTTTATTTCTCACATTATGAGCCGATTTGGGGCCTGCTGTAAAGCCAGGACCATTCCACCAAGCTTGCCACAGTGTCGTTACTGCCAGACATTTTCTCTTAAAAGGATGTTCTGAAAGTTGATGTCATGGCTAAAATTAGGCTTAATACTTGCAATGATCCTTCTGTGAACTCCTGATATAACTTCACTGCCCATGAATGGTGTGCATATCAAAGGAACTATGATCTCCTGGACAAAGACCAAGAGGATTGAGGAGCTCTCAACTCTTTTCTGACCTTCAATATGAAGAGTTCTGTGTCATTTTGAGCACATCACCTCATCTCTCTGTGCTTCAGTTTTCTGCCTTCTGAGGTTACAGTAATCACAATTTGTTGAGATTTTATAGTTAAACACATTGTGATATTATTTAATGTCAGTGGTGAAGAGATTTCTTACACTGATAACTTCATTTTGAGCTTGGTGAATGCTGCTTACATGAGCTTCTTAAAGCCCCTCACTCTTGAAGAAGGGACACAAGATATTTGTTGATTGTGATGGTCTATCCATCCAAAATTATCTGTAAATGACTGATTAAACTTTAGAGATAGCGTGCCTGTGTGTTATATTTGGACAAAATAAAAATGAAAAAGCCAAATTAAGCCCTCTTATTAAAAGATCCAGTTCTATTGAAGAGCTGATTATAAAATGACTGAAGAAGGAACTCTGAGTTGTTGATCCTGCTTCTGCGGCCTGTACTCTGAATGTAAGGTTATCACAGCACGTGAGGGTAACTGTGGGGTCTGAGCTGCAGGCAGATGGGCTGAGATCTAACCTGAATTCCCAAGATTTATTGCCATTTGATTGTTTGCTTCTTCTTTCCTCTGCGAGTAACACATAGCTGCAGAGAGCCCAATCCGTCTAGGTCCCTCACAGGGACCAAAATGCCACAGCAGCAGCATCATGGCAGACTTGTGCCCATCACTGCAGGGATTGAATTAGCAGCAGTAACGACAGGCAGGGGCTTCTGAGCAAGCCAGAGCAGCAGGAGAGCTTTCGGCAGCAGAGGGCCAGAGCCCGGGGCTGGCCCTGCTCCGCGGAGAGGCTGCGCGCCCAGGGAGGGCAACTTCCCAGAACTGCAAATGTCAAACTGCTTCACAAGGAGAAGCCGGCCCTGGCCCAAACCTAAAATGTCAGGCCGAATTCTGAACTGCCCCAAATTTGGATCTGGATGTGAAATCTGTGGCTTGGGACCGTTTCTGGTTTATATTTAAAAAGCTAATTGTCTCTTTGCCATGGGTAGCTAAGTGTCGCAAGAATGGACACGGAAGCAGCGGATTGAAATCTGTCAGGATTCTATTTTGCAGTAGTTGGAAAAAAACCTTCTTTCCTGGATGCAGGGAACAAATTCTGCCACATCTGCAAGCCAGGGAAAATCACTGGAAACTCTGGAGTGAATAATTATACACAAATGTTTACAAAAAAATAAATAAGAAGAATGTATGCATAAGTGAAGAATAACAAATGACATGTGGCCAAACCCCTGAATAGCTATAAAGCCTGGGACTGGGGTATGCAATTTTCACATCATTTGCAGCCTTGGGCAGCTAGAAAGGGTGGAGAGGTGATATTAGTGTACAACGGCTGCTCAGTACCTCGTATTTATAGTAAATTTCCAGTGGCCTGGGAAACATCACCCAAATCCAGCCTGGGAAAGGATAGAAAATGCCCAGGATAGCCAGTTTCGTGGGTATTCCTGGTGAAGAGAGAGGATTTGACCAGTACTTGCCTGCTTCAGGCCTGCCTATGCCCAAACCCAGACTTCTGCTTTCACTGCTGCCCCTCGCTTGCTCTAAGGCCCTATGGTCTGTTCATATTTCAGAGACATCTGTGTCTTTTTTCTTTCAAGGACTGAAGGTCTCATCTTCCAGTAGATATTACCTCCTTTCATGTATTTGCTCCCAGCCTACTTACACATCTCTGGAGGATGGGGTCTGTTCTTCAGAGCCTGCAAGACTTTTACTTTGGTTTTGAGTTTTGCAGAAAGCAGCTAAAACCTGAGCTCTGGGTTCCCTGGGCAGCTTGGGTTCCTCAGGGTTCCCACCTACCTCCAGGACCACAGCTCTCTCTCTAGGGGTTTATTTCTCTCATGCAGAACCTCAGGCTTTCCTGCTGCTGATCCTGAGTAAGAAAGAAGTGCAGAAACTGCATGTGAACAGAAGAGATTTCGTTTTTCCTGCTCTCAAAAGGAGACGTAAGAGAGGTCAGCTGCCTGCTGCAATCAACATCATTCACTTTGGAAATGGCCTGTCCCCAGGAGAAGGAGTCCCTTGGTGGTTTTCTCTTCCCAAGGCTGAAGTAATGAGTACCCAGCAGTAGTAATAAGAGCAGGCTGGAAGGTCTACCATCTCTCAAGGAACATGAGAAAAATCATTGCTGCTCATCTTTGGAGTTACAGGGGGATGGTAACCCTGCAGACCCCCATTCATACTAAGCAGCAGAGAGCTGAGCTTCTGGAATATGGCAGTATTCCTAAGCACCTCTCTGCTCCACCGTGTGGATTGCTGGGACCAATCTTCCATTTACTGGCCCTATGAAAAATAAAAGACAGAGAGAAAGCCAATTTGTGAACTCTCAGAGTGAGTAGCTGTAGCTTTTTCAGAGCTGGTTTTATGACACGTTGTTTTCCAGGTGGCTCTTGGCTGGTGCCAGGGTTTGCCTGACACAGAGTCAAGGAGGCTGTGAAGTGAGCTTGGGGCAGCAGCTTGAAGGAAGCAGCACCCCACTTTCCCCTCATCCTAGTGATAGCTGGCATTCAGCTGGAGCAGCTTGGTGAGAATCTCCTGGGTGATTTGAAGTGATTATATCCTGCTCATAAAAAATATATTATGCTTGTATATGGAGAAGAGCTGTTGACAGCAAATCAGAGAGTAAAGCAGAACCATATCAGCCTGTGAAACTGGCCTGCAGAAGATGATGCATTACAAATTACATTTCAGGGATTTCCTCCTTGTTACTGCACAATAACAGGGCTCATTGCACACATAATTTACAATATCTAGGTAGGAAAGCATGCAGGATGTGGCAGCCACATAATACTCTTCACCTTCTCCTAACTCACAGCTGACTGCAAGAAGACAAAATTACTACAAGCTGCATCTGAAAGTAAACAGAGTGTTTTAATTGCAATGTGACTGCGAGGCTGTTGGGCAAGAATTCAGTTTTAGCTAGAAATGGGAACGATCTTGGACTAGATTCTCTCCAAAACTTAAGGCTATTTTGTTCTGGGATTTTCAGTCAGGCCATTTGAAAACCTTTTCTGCCCCAGGATAAGACGCAAACACTTCCCCTTCCTCACCTCTCCTTTGTAACCAAGTTCAATAGACGTGCACACAGACACAAAACCAAATCAAAAACCTGCCAGGTGCAGCAGACTGCACTGCATTTCCCCTCCATCACTGTAAGGCTACAGACTCTGTGATGTCTTGCCAAGCCAGCAGTGCTAGCAGGGCTTCTCTGGTGACCATACAGTGAAACGTGTGACCTGCTGAAAGAGCCACCCCAGCACGGTGTCCCTGGTTGGGCTGACATGGCTGGGATCCCAGTGCAAATACTCAGGGATGGCTACCAGCACCTCATGGGGGATGGAAGGGAAGCCACCCATCTGTCACTCTCTTCTGGTGGCACACTATTCAATGCATGCAGGCCTGGATGCTGCTGAGGAGCAGGGCCCCACAGGGTTCTTCTCTCTCTGAGACAACTGAGCTATATAGAAAGTGTTGAGGCAAGAAACATCAACCAAAAAAACCAAAAAACCAAACAAAAAACCAAAAAAACCAAACCCCCTCCCCCAAAACCAAAAAAACCACACACACACACACAATAAAAACCCAAAAAACCAAAACAAAAAAAAAAAAAACAATGAGAAAGAAAGGTAATTTGTGAGGTCCTGCTTGTTCTGCAAGGTTGGAAAGTTTTGTGGGCTTTTTCACTGCTTATACACATTTTTTAATTTTCTTGTCTTCATTCTTTTTAAAATATTTTTTTAACTTCTTTCACTTCACATCTTTTCTCCTTTCAGGGAAATGCAAAGGCAGCTTTCAGAACCAAAAAAAGGGCAGAATTGACTGCCAAAGGAAAAAGTGCACTATTCCTCCAAGCCCATACCTTGTGATTTCTAAGTTTTGTTGAAATAAAAACCCAGAATAATAGACTGCTATTGCTAGAATTATTCATTAGGTTTTCAATGAAAGAAAGCCACAAACTACACTATTTTCACCAAAAATAACAAAACCCCCGAAGACAACAAAACAAAAAACCCCTCAAGATGAAGGAGGCATCCCTTTTTAATGGAAAAAAACTTTAAATATTTTCAGCTACTTCTAGGAATGAATAATTGGCTGAGGCTTTTATCTGAAAACTGGACTTGGTTTTTAGCTTGGCAGCTTTGGAGCAGACAGCAGAACATACTGATCTGCAACACGGGGCATGTGAGAGCACAGCGGGCAGGATGCAACTGCCAAGCTTCCCAGTTCTCAAAACTACCTGGATTATAAAGAATCTGATAACTACCAGCAGTGACAAGATGGTGCATATTTTACCTGCTTCTTTTGACCCTGTGGGCATGAAACCCTTCTGTTTTCTGTGGGAGGAAGACCCAAAGGCTCAGAAATAAGGATAAGATAACATTTTTGCCCCAGCAGAGGATGCTGAGGCTGAATCAGCAGCTGTTGCTGCATCACTTTCTGGGTGCTTTCACATCATCACAGCTTGTTCCCTTCCATGTTTATTATTTGACCCAACCTTGGAAAAGCTCTTTTCACTCTGTTCCTTAACTTAAGATGTAAAATCTCATTCTCTTAGAAATCCATGAGAGCATTGTCACTAACTTTATTTGGGCTGGGACTCAGCATGTGGCCCTGGACCTCAAAGCCTTTGAGAGCATCTTCTGCTCCATGGAAAGGACTATATTGTCCCTTGCAGGCACATCCTGCTCCAACAGCAAACTGGTTAGGTGAAAACTCCTCTTCTCTTGCTGTTGTGGTTGTTTTCTGGTATTACATAATTTTGAGGTTTGTGCCAGTAACAAGTGTCAAGTGGCCCTTTAATTTCTAAACTCTCCAATACTTAGTTGCTTCTCTTAGCTTTTCTTCCTTTTGCTCACTGATGCTTTTGGACCCTTTTGCAGCAGCACTTCACTGTCCTATACATTTTAGGTGTAAGTGAATTCAGGCAGATGCCACCTGGGGTCAGTAAATTCCTGTACTTATCTAGCACAGGGCCAAACCCACTGATTGTGGCTGGCTGTTGAATCAGTATTGCCACTGGACTGGCATGAGAGAAGAATTCAGCACTGTCTCCTCTCACCTTTTGCTGCTTGTGCCTGCCTGCACAGCTGAGCAGAAGGGCTGTGCCAGGTTTTGCACCAGAGTGTGAACAGGGACTTTATCTCATCCCCTGCAGACAAAGAGTTAACTCCCTCCCCAGCTCTCCAGCAAGAGGAGGATTGAGAAGAGATTGCAGCATCATTCCTTAGGCATACCCAGATGCTCAATATTAACACAGGCAGCTCTCTGAAGAATTTTTTTCCTGCTATCCATTGGATGGGAAAAATATTTGGATGGAGAAGTGGTTTGGGTATCACTTTGCAAGTCTGGAGTATAACTCAAATGGAAAGACATGTATCTCCAGTTACTTGATATAATTCAGAACACAGGAGAGCCGCCTCTTGCTAAGTCAGTATTTAGTTTTTGATTAGCTCTCACTTCAGTGGTAAAAGCCACAGAAAACTGCAATCTTGAGTGCTTTTTTTTTTTTTTTTTTTACTTGAAATTTTTT
>VZRH01006634.1:500994-541637 GCA_013397555.1 Urocynchramus pylzowi | reverse complement strand
CAATCTCAGTATCCTGAGCATCAGAGATATGACTCATAGGTGTGTATCTAGCTACAGTCTCTAATGAAAGAAGAAAAACAAGACAAGACCAAACTGGAAATTAACCAAACTCATTAAAAAATCCAAACAAAACAAACCAGCAACAAACCTCCATCCCTTTCAGCATTTTTTTGTAAGCTTTTTTTATGCCTTTTCATCTGGCTGGGTCATGAAACTGAACTCCTCTCCTGGCAGTGTAAAGCAGTTCTCATGCCACAGGCAGGTATTATTTTGTTTGGATTTCCAAAACTACTAAAGCTGTTTGTATACAGCCCTGTTTTCACCCATGTTGAGACTAAAAGCAATGTCAACAGAACAAAAAGTGAAAAAAGCAAAAGCTTTCCTTAGTGGTGCTGTTGTCCCTTTTATGACAAAGCTTTAATCTGAGCATAAACTAAGCTGATGATTTTCATTAAAATTTTATTATAAATGGATGATAATCTATTCATTAAAATAGAGAAGGGAAATAGGTGACTTGTCTGACTTGGAAAACTTCACTGACAAAATATGGGATTTAGCTATCTCAAAAAAAGAGGGAACCTTAACCAATCCCAGGAGTACTCAAGGGCCAGAAAGGGATGTTGATAGGGAACAAAATGCTTCAGAACCTTTGTAAAAATATGATGCTGCCTGGCTGAATAGTGTGAATTATTAGCTGTGAACCATATCTGTGAATGTGTGCAACGGGATCAATAAAGTTAGGGTTTTTCAGAAGAGTAAACCTTGTTTTCCCATTTGATCAGAAACAAGTTTAGTTTTGGAGGACTACGTGTTCTAGCGACTCAATTAAATGCTGTAGCTTGAAGAAACCTGAAATATACTGGGGAAGATACCAGGATACATGTTTGTTCCAGTGCAAAAACCTGCAATCCTTGATAAATAACAGAGCATGATCCCAAGCTGTCTCTGAGATTGTCTGAGCAGAAGGTATTTCCCCAGAAACCTCCAAGGCTTGTTTTCTGCTTCTAATCATTGAGACTGCAGGCTCCATGAGCCAGGGGCTGCTCTTTGTCATCCTTAGTGCCTCTATGTGCCACAGCCTAGTTTATCCCTCTCCCAGGTGACAAGGAAGGTCAGTCACTTCAGTCCTAAAGTTATTTCTGTTTCTCATTGTTCCTCTATTGCATTATTGGCCACTATGTACATCCAAAGGAAAGAAATGGAGGATACAAGGAGAGTTAAGAAAGAGTTGTCTGGCACAGTAAAGCTGTCTGTCTGCACAAGCTCTCCCTATTCTTTGCATCTCTGAACTATTTTGAGTCCAAGTTTTGGCTTTATATCGCTCTAGGATCATCCTTGATCAGTATTCTCTGCATTTACTTCAAGGCCTGGGAAAACTAAATAATTTGTGCCAGTTTCATCAACACCTTTCTAAAACAACACAAAAAAGCAACACCAGAGGGTTGAGCTAAATATGTTTGACAGGCCATGCTTTTCCTCCTAGGCTTTAAAGTCCAGGCAGCACAGAGTATGCACAAAAATGAGGTGGTTTTCTCCCCACCCTTCCAAAATGATTTAAGCCAAATGAAGGATGCCCGATTTCCAACCTGATGCAAACTCCAGAAAAAATGTGAGGCCAATTTTGCTGTGTCACAAGCTGATCTTTCGCAGATGCTGAAAAGCTAGGAAGTGCAATTATGGGGAAATTGCACTAAGGCAAACAAGTACATGCCAAGTCCTGCCATTCTCCATTACTCACCTGAGCCCCTTGATTGTGGCAGACAACACGCCATCTGTATGTGCTTTGTCAGAGGGGAGAAAAAAGCAATCCCAAGAGCAGTGCCTGAATGGAGGAGTGGGAGAAGTGGGGGTGGCTCCCAGAGGAAGCATGCACCCAGGAGCCACTGCAAAGCCACGGCGGCATCCAAGAGCTTTGTGCCAGCTCAGGAGCCGTGGTTAGCAGAGACCTTTGCCAGGGTAACCCCAGGTGAAGGGCACCCTCAGTATTACCACATGGCAGCCCCCACTGGGTTTGGCCATCAGGGCTCTCTCCAGATCCCTGGACAACATCCCTCCTGAACGTCCTGTGTGAAGCTCAGTTTTTATGAGAAAATCTTTCCAGGCATTTGAAGATGTCATATACTTCCAGACACTTCTTGGACCAGAAATAACTCATGATCTTATATTTTCCAAAAAAATTACTCGTATTCTGGTAATGCTGTTTCCCAGCTGGGCTGGGTCTTCCTATTCCTGAGGTATCAAAACACAGAAAAGAAGAAAACAATGAGGAAATAGCACAAGAGGGCGGGGAAATGAAAGAGATACTCATGCTCATTGAACCTCTGAGATCCTGCTCGGATTTGCAGGTCCCCATTTTAGGGAGGGGTTGAACAGCATCCCCTCTCTTGACTTCTTCTTGGCTTCTTGTGGGACAATCATCCCAGAAGGCCCCACAGTGCAGGAATGGGACCTGAACAGATGAGATTAAGGAAGAAGTGCACTAGTCCCTGGAGGCTTGTCTATCCTAGTGGGCTCCCAGGGGAAACTGTCTCCCTGGTGTAGCACAGCTAAGCTGCAATGGGGCTGGAGAGCCTTCAGGAGGTTACACTGAGGGCTGCTGCCATACTGCAGAGGGGTCATCTGCTGGGAACCTACTCCCAACTCCACAGGACTGTGTAGAGAGGTGGGTTTGTGTCCTTTCAAAGCCTGTGTACTGCAATTCCAGTGGTAATTACAGCACTTTGTGGCTGTTGTCGATCCTGACAGCACATTAGCACTCCAATGGCTGGCAGCTATCAAAAGTGAGTGTCCCAGAGGGGGAAACTAAGGACCAAGGATCAGGGTTTTACCATTATTACTATCTACTGTAATAAATAGGGATTGGAGAAGTGATCACAGTAAAAGTGAAGGAAAATGCTGATGATCCCTGAAACTGGGAGCTGGCATTTCAAGGTGGGCATGGCACCTTCCTCCATGGTGCTGAGCAACTGTGGTGAAACCAGGAAAACTTTTGGTGCAAACTCCATCCTGGAGGTGTGTGTGTGTGTGTGTGTGGGGCTCTGCTCCCCTCTGCCACTGCAGGGGATCCTGGCTTCCCTCTCAGGCACCTGCCCCAGCCTGCTGGATGCAGCACACACCTCCAGAGGTGACCCTCACCCCTTGAGAGTCTCAAGGGCGAGGGTGGCAGCGAGGGAGGGCTGAGACAGCTCAAGCTCTGCCTGTGAACACAAGTGATTTCTGTGTGGCTTTGTCCACATCCTTTCAGGCTGGCGTTTCACAAGTATTTCAGCAAACACATTTGCTTGCAGGAATGTTGGCAGATCAGCAGAATATAGAGAATATCCAGGGCTGGGCCCAGCTGTGTTGTGAACTGGGGAGGTGCCTGGCATGGGGAAAAGAGGCTGTGTAGGCATGTGAGGCATACCTCAACAGATTTGGGTGGGGCCAATGGAGCAGAGGGCAGGCTGGGAGACCAGTCCCACATAGTCCCTGAATAAATCTGCTCATGCATTGGCAAAAAATGGGATCTGGTTATGTGAGCACCAGAAATCACAAAGCAGAAGCACCAGTGCTGGAGAGTTGAGTTCACCAAGTGGGGAAACAGAATCTCCTGGAGAGAGCGAGAGCAGTTGGATACAGCATGGCAGCACAGCTCAGGGAGAAGCCAGAGTGGAAATACTGACTCCAAAGTCAAAAAGGCTCACCCTACAGTCATCCCATGCCAAATGTATGTGAAAAGGAGACTTTGCCACACAAGTAATTATTTTCTGATGAAAACTCTAGAAAATGGGACAATTTTGGTTTTAGCATGATTCTGATCAGCGCAGCAGTCCTTAAGAGTCATGACTATGGGGAAAGCTTCCCTGTGCTCTGCACTTTGCTCACTCTGTCAGCTGGATGGGGCTCTTGAACACATCTGAGATACTCTTGTAACTGTGGCTTCTTTCTGGCTCCAATCAGAACTTGGAGAATGGAAATGAGAATAAAGTTGGAAACAAAACTCACATTGGTTCCCTGGTTTCAGAATGAGACTTTTACACTCTGCTCTTCCCATTGGGACAGTGGAGTAACCAGGGAAACAGAAAGCATTTTGCAACCTCAGAGGAAACAAAAAAATTCATGATTACTTTATTAGCCTTTATTAGCCTAGGGCACAAAAATGGTTGGGCTGTAGAGGTTGCAAGAAGCAAACTCATGGCAATGCTTGAGGACTTGTACTGTTTTGGGACCTGGAGAAATCACCCTGGCTATCTCCAGGGGATATTGCAGTGGCTGCCAACATGTGTGAGAAGTAGCTGATGGGGAGTGAGGGGCTTACACATGTGGAACAGGAATTTGGAGTGGATGAGCTCCTCAGAAGTATCCATCTTGTTACACATATTCAAAATGATGCAGACAGCTGAACACAACACTTTTTGGATTGTGTTTTGATGTATTCAGAAGACTTGAGACTTTAGCTTCCTAAAGAACCTATCTGGGCAGGTGGGTGAGTTTGGATGAGAAATCATGTAGATAAATTTCTGAAGGCTGCTGCTAAAAACCAAAGATGTGCCTGAACTGCTCTGGACTCAGCTTTGGATGAAGATTAGGACTTCTGCTCTCTTTGTCCGACTGTCAAGTTCTGGCCAATGGCCATCTGAAAGCTGATGGGACACATTAGTTCCTTATTTCTCCTCAAATAGTTTCATACTCAGCTACTAGTCAGGATTGCTTGTGGACAAGAAAATCTGTGGGTTTGTAGGAGCAGTTGCAATAGACCAGGAAAGGAATCAGACCTTGTACTCTGAAAGTGCCAATACACATTGTCTTCCCTCTCCAGTAGTTTCAGCAGTGCCCCGGTGCTTTTCCAAGCTGCTCACATTCCAGCCTGTAGGAACTGTTCACAGGCACCAAGGAGCCCAGCACCTGAAGCCCTTGACAGCCTTGCTGGGGTGCCAGGTGGGGGGAGCAGGGAAAGAAGGGCAGTGGGGCAGTTTGGCCCAGAAGCTGTGTTTGGAGAGATAGCAGGGTTCCCAATTTCTGCTCACAGAATGCAGCCTCATAGGAGCTCACAGTATAAACTTTTCCAGTCATAACCTACTGTGCTCCTGTGCAGTCCTTACACCTCTTTGTAAGGGCTGGAGCACAATTTCTTACACTGATTTGAAGCTGGCTGGGGGGTCTAAGAGAAAACACTGGAATTGTTAGAGCTGGATCATCTTGGGTCTTATAGCAATGCTTTACTATGGTGCACAGCTGGCATGGCTCTTGTGGCATGGCATTTCACACAGGTCAGGAGGTGTCAGTCCAGTCTCAGTGTCAGATACTGAAGGCACAGCATCTCCTTTACATCACACAGGTTTTGATTGAAGGTAGTTTTATCTAACACAAGGGCAATTCCTACCCCTTCTGCACTGCAGAAACTTTTGGGCTGAACCTGGTGACTCAGTGTATCACTGGAATAAGGGAGGTCTGGTCAGGAGGGTGAAAACTCCTGCTGCCATGCACTTTCTTTCCAAACCAACATCTGCTCTGAGAGTCAGTTCATAATCTGAGGCTATATGTTTTATTCTGAATGCCAGTAGAATGTGGACTTTTCTTCTTTGTCTTTAGACACTTACATTGAAGACATTTGAGACTCTTCTTGCAATCAGCAGAGGAAAGGAAGCACAATCTACTTCACTGATTTAGCAGTTCTGTCTCTGTATGAGATGTATTACACCCAGAAACATCTGTTTCTCTCCAGTTAGGGACACATTAGGGAGGACAGCCAGCCAGTACCAGCCTAAATATCAACATTGCAAGAGTCTAAAGCCAGGCAAGGGAATCCATCCTTGGTGTTTCATGTCCAGCACTTGGCTGGGCCATGCCCAGGAATCTGAAATGAGCCATTCCCCAGCAGGGTGACCTTTGCCTGGTGAACAGGCCCTGACTGGGGATCTTGCACCCTGTAGTCTTGCAGGCTGTAGCTTCTTGAATAGAGGCAAAGCCATAGGTAAGAAGCTGGATTTAAGGGGAGGGGAAAAGTACATTAATGGACTAGCCATGAAGATGCTGCTGGTTTAATGTTCCTTTTATTGCTTCCAGAGGAGAATGAGATAATGCTCTGATTTGCTACAGGCCAAACAACATTGCAAGTTTTAATAGCTGTCTAGAAAGCACATTTATCCTCAGATGGGTGCAGGCAGCAAAATTTGTGCCTCTCAACAGTGAAATAATTTTCTTCTGTTTGTATGCTCAGTCAGAGCAGGGGCACATCATTGAATGTGGGTCCTTCATGGCCAGCTCTGATGGCTGTATGGCTGTGCCAGTTTTTACCAGAGCAGGGAAATGAGAGCTCTTCCCAGCACCTCCTCTCTCTAAAGGTTTGCCTTTCCTCAATTGCCCTCATGTGTGAAGCATGCCACATTACTGGACATTTCTGTGGCAAGTGGGGCATTTTTCTGTCACAGACAGGGTTTTAGAGCATGAATGGATGCCTTGAATTCAGTTTGCTGTTCCTTTTGGCTGCTCCAGTTGCATGTAGAAAGATGATAACCTAGATAACCTGTAAGTCTTACTGTGGATCCGTGCTGCCATGACAGTATCTGTATGCTACAAATCACATCTGAGACAAAAACTTTTAATGTCTTTGTCAAATTGCAATGGATTTATGGATTATTGAACAAAATTTGAGTACTTTGGAGAACTGCTTGTGATCAAGTCCTTTTAGTCAAGCATGAGAGTGTTTGTTGAGCGGATTTGCATGCACCCCATACATGTAGAAAATGAACCTCCACAATCAAAAGGTAGTTTCACTTGAAACTTGACACCAAGTGAAAGGGAAGAGAAAAAAAAGTGAGTATATATGTAACTTCCTCCCTCTAGTCTAAAAATTGCACTGGCAGGCTTACAGTTGGCAAGAGACAGCAACGGATGCGACTATTTTTTTGCATTCCTATAAATTTAGAATGATTGTTCTAATTTAGGAGTTTACAAGCAGTTCCCTCATTTACATCAGGTCTCAATGCCTCATGCTTCTTTCCATTCCCTGCTGCACTCTTTCAGTGCATGGGCTATCTTCCTTCTCTCCACTCTCCTCTGGCCATCCTGAAGTCATTCAACTGGCAACATGAGGAAAGTATTTACTGTCTTTATAGATTGCATGCAAGCTGGTATGTAGAAAGAATGAAGAGATCTGGCCAAGGGAGTGACCAGCACATCCTCCACAGAGCACCAGTAAATGCAACATGAACCACTGGCAGTGTCAGCCCAGATCCCAGTCCGGGCCATGAGTGAGTCTGGGAGTGTGAGGTAAAAGATGCTTTGCCATTAGTTTTAGATTCAAACAGAGAAAAGAAAAGTTGCTCCAAGATTGTCTATACCCTTGGCAGCCTCAGGGATGACATCTGATGGTTGTAATTTCCAGGCTGGTTGGATTTGCTTCCATGCAAATGGAAAGGCCTCTGTGACAGAGGTTCCCAGGCTACTGTGGGTGTAACCCACCCTTGTGCTTAGAGCCATTAACATGGGTGGCTGTGTCCTGAGACTGACAGTGTTGGTGTGCTGACAGGAGGGCTGCTGGGGAGTCCAAACTGCAGGAGCAGGAGGATGCAAACCAGCATGGGATGCTGGGACAAACCCCACTGCATTGTCCTGGATCCCATGTTGCTCCCAGAGCAGAGCAGCTGCCGTGTTTGTGGAACAATGGGAGCCCTGGGGACAATGTCATCTCCTGTCTGGAAACTGCTCTCGGATATTTGTCCCCCCGAGCACTAGCAGGGCTGTTATGGTTTCCAGACAAATGGACATTTTCATATGCCCCATATGGGGCTTGTAGAATTTTAGTCACTCCTAACCAGATGACCACTGAATTCACTCCACTTATTTACCTCTCTGAAACAAAAACAAATTCTGGTTTTCTCTTCTTTCAAGGCACAGCTTTCTACTATATATATAATTTTTTAGTTGTTGTTGGGATTTTTTTGGTGGAAATTTCTAAAAATAGGTCAGAATTCAGTCTTCACATAGTAGGGAGTTTGGAAAAACTCCAGTTGCACCAAGTACAAGTCTCTTCTTCACTCTCCATCCCATGAACATCTCATTGACTGTGTCAAGAAATCAAGTCCTGATCAACCAACCACACCCAGTCCAGTTCTGGAGCCCCACCAGGGCACTTGAAAGACCCACCAGGGCAGGCACAGCTCAGACATGTCCAGCCATTCAGAACTATCACCATGTCTCAGTGCATCAGCCTCAAATGTGTGTGAAGGTCTGCACCTCACAGATGTGAGGGTGTTAGCAGGCTCCCTCACTGTTGCCAAGCTGTCTGCAGGAGAGTGCTTATTCTTCTAGTTCTAACAAAGCAAACAGAAAGTATTTCCTTTCCTTTCCTAGCCTTCTGGTACTTTGAGGCTTCAAAGTTAAGTTTCTGCTGCCTTCAGTCTTTCTTAGAAGAGGCTGGGAGTATGGAGGACATGCTATATAAAGAAAACTGCAGGTAGGAATGGTTTCATCTTGTGCAAGACAGGGGCTCATCTCACTCCCAGAGAGATACTACCTCTGTTCACAGTTGCCTCTGAGCAACATGAAGTGAAACTCTCATTTTCCCCCTGCAATGCCTGCTCTGTCTCTGGGCTTCCATGCAAAATTTGTCTCTAGTGAATATGTTACAGGAGCTTGGGAAGGCTTATGTAGCCAGATCATACGGAGAAATTGGCACAGGCAGCAGGGAGCAAAAGAAGACAAGACAAGCCATAGATGGAACGTCTACTGGGAGGTTAACTCAAATAAGGGAATTTATTTATGAAGGCAATCATCACAGTCATCACAATATGTAAGAGAAGTTTGAATTCTGAAGTCCTTATAAAGGAGCGAGGTGTTTGCAGCTCTCACTACAGAAAGGAAAGGGACAGGAGACCCATGTCATAGTTTGGATTTGAAGACTCAGTCTAAATCCATTCCTAATTGATCTAAACCCTCTGAGGTTGAAGCGTCATTGTATTTTTGGGAGATGACAGACTGTAGCCTTTTGGTTTACTTTCCATGTGCCTCTTAGGGCTTGCTAGGATATGTTTAGTTATCCCTTGAGCATGCTCCTGCTCTGCATTTATCAATGTCATTGCCACACTGAAGTTGCTACAGTCACCTTTGGTAGCAGGCATAGACAGGAGCCAGCACTGCTGTTTGCTCCTGCTCAGCCTGGAGACAGGGACACTGCACCATGTGGTGTCAGAGGCATGTGCACATGCCAGAGCAAGCTGGCCCCCAAATTCAGCAGGGCTGAGTCTGGGGTGGAAGAGAACAGGGCAAAGGCACCAAATTCTGGCTGTTCCCAAGCTCGCAGAATTGTGTTGATGTCAGTACTAATTAAGATTTTCCAAGGCCAGTTTGAGCTTTGATTACCAGCTGACAGGTATGTACTATTCCCCTTCTGGGATCGGCAGCTCCCTGCAAATCATCAAACTGTCTTCAGTCAGCTTTAGACTAGAGGAGTTTTGCCAGAGGCATCCTGCATCTGTTGCATCGTATACAGTACATTAAAACCATCTTTAATGCTCTTTATGAAGAAACCACAGTTGTTAGAGAGTCCTGAATGCTCAGCCCTCATGTACTTCCTTGCTGTGTAGCTATTTGCCTGTGTTACCCCCCTGTTGCTCTGAGACATGGTAGTACATAAGGCAGCTAATAATTTAAAGCTATATTCATCCTTCCTCTTGGAAAGCAATAGTGGCAGATACATAATGACACACTGGCTCGAGGGGGGTTTCTTCAGTCCCATCTGTAATTTATCGAGTGGGAAATGCAGGGGGAAGGTCTTTGTTCATTTGTCTTATTCAAACATGCCTATCGCAGCCTCTTGATCTCTGTGCAATGATCGGGCAGGGGGAGGGGAAAGAAATTAGAGAGGAACAAATTGGTGACAGCCATCACAAGAGACAGTCCCCACCAGTGCCCATGGAGAGCTGCAGAGCCTGTTCCTCAGGGAAGGGCCACAAAGCCAGGGCTCTCACACTCTTACTGTGTAAGGGTGACTTCCACTTCAGCCCCCAGAGTGACACAGGAGGGGAAGCGTGTGGCACATGCTGGGAAACAAGGCTGCTCCATGTGTATATTTTAGGTGGATGTAAAGGGAAGGTTTCCAACCATGTAGTTTATATAACCCTAAACTGGCTATCAGTAGATGTTCTTGTCAGACATTCATGTCACCAGCCACTTTCCCTTTCTTAATCTAGGAGTTTTTCAAAACCCATATAATTGTGGTAGTTGGTAGGACTTTCCCATATCAGATAGTATTTTAGGATTAATTAAACATTGCAGCATCTTGAGACTCCATCAGGAAATGCAGTTGAGACTTCCCCTCTCGTCCAGAGCAGCAAACTCTGCAAAAGGATCTGTTTTTCAGAAAGGCTGCAAAGAGCCAGTGTCCAGAGTCATGGCTGGAGTGAGGCTGGGCTGTTATTGTTACACTAGTGCTCAGAAAGCAGCAGGATCTCCTGTGAAGAGCTGCACTGCACATCACTGTTTGGCATTTGAAGCAGGACTCAGGACACAGCAGAGGGGTCCTTGTCCTGCCTATCAGCAGCACAGAGCAGAGTGGTCGTGCTGAGACTCAGCACAGTGACTACTGCTCCCATGGCCCCCCATTCTTTGCTTTATTTCAAAAATTATGTTCAGTGCTTTGGCTAGTTTCACTGTCATTCACCAAGTATATGAAATATTCCTGGATGTACCAGGTGTCGTGCTTAACATACTGCTGCATGTTTTGATGCTATAAAAACAGAGAAGCTCCATACCAGCAGCAGATGATGCATTGACAGCAACAAATTGAAATGTTTCAACATTTTATACCCAGGGAAATTCATGAAGACTGTCTTTTCACATTCACTCAGAATGACATCTCAGTTTTAAGAGTGAAAATTTCTCACACAGTGAAATTTTACCTTACCATCATCCAGGTCTGCCCCTTTATTTATACAAGTTGTGAAAGCAGAAAGGTCACTTTGTGTATCTCTTAAGCTTTAACAAAAACAATAAGGTGCCCAGAAATCACTGGAAGAACCATAAAACTTTGACAGACAGGCAGTGTTTCACTCTTAAACCTGGTCTCATGCCAAACCTTAATGTAAAAGCATGAGAATTTCAAGAAGGAATGGCATTAATTGGTATTTCCTGCATGGCCTGAAATCTCAGCATCTCCCCAAACTATGAAAGTGAACAGACCATTCATACTGTCTGACACAAATAAAATGCTGATGGGAAATGAATTAAAAAATGACATCTTGCAAGTCAGATTGTTGAAAATCTATCCTTAAATTCATATTTTCAGCATGGCAAAATTTTAAAATATTTTCTTATTCTTGCAGTTCCAATTAAACAAGGCTTTTAATCAGAATCCATTCAATTTATCTGAAACAGGAAAGGAACTAAGTTCAGATTTTAGCCATTTAAAAGAGAAGAAATCGTAAAAATATTTTTTATTACTTTATCTTCTGGGTAGGCAGAACAAAAGAAAAATAATTGTTTCCTGGAGCTCCTATGGTCACACAAGTTTTAGAAACAGGCTGCTCTGATATCACAGGAATATTATTTAGATTTCCTTTTTCAATCTGATCTATACCCATCATTTTAATTGATATGGTCAGGAAGTGTGTAGCAGCAGCTTGGTTGGGATAAGAGTAGGTTTGAAAGCTCTTCTACACAACCAGAATTTCTTATTTGTATTGATCTAGCATGACCCTGCCCCAGAATGAGATTTTTTTCTCTAGAAGTTCTAATATTTCATTCTACCTGGTCAGTAAAATCATGTGAGGAGCCACTTTCCAAAGCCTGGGCACCGTATTCAAACATACAATGTTCAGAGCCATATCTGAGTGTCTTGAAATACCAGCAGTATTTGCATCCAGAAGGAGAAGAGATTCAGGGAGTGAGTTCATTTCCATTGCTGCTGGAGATCAGAGGCCCCCAGTTTCGTACATCAGTTTTCACAAGCTTAATTTTACTGACTTTCTTGCGGTTATTCCTGATTTACGACAACAGGAGATTAAAATGAGGCTTAGGGAGGATAGCTTCCTGCTGAAATCCCCAAAGAGACCAGATCTTGCATTATTTCACATCAGAGTAAACGATTCCTTTGGACAAAAGAAACCCATGAAAGAGATAAATATCCGTCCAAATGCTAAGACAGATGGGTTCCTTCAGAGCTTTCTTGCTAATCAAATACATCAGTGCCCCCTTCAGTAATGTGATGGGCCAGTTAATGTGGGATATATTTCATAGGGACTGGGGGAGAGGGCCCAGGATCAGCCTCCCTGTTGATGGGGATGGCCATCCTGATGACCTGGAGGGCTGCTCCAAGCAGGCATTCTGTGCCAGGAGTTTGTCTTCCTTCCTTCCCATCAAGTCCTGCCACAGCTGTACAGACAGACAAGAGAGTGTGAGCAGCCACTGCAGAAAGATCAAGTTAACAGTAGAGAAACTGTCAGGAGTCAGACATTTGTGGTTAAGACACAGGGAGGGTGAAAATCTGGTACGTGCCATTTTCAGAGATGCTTTATTTTGTAGAACAAATAGAAAAAAGACATTTCAGGCCTCTGCAGAAAAAGCATCTCTAAAGCCAGAACAAGTGAACAGACCTTGGCAGTACAGTTCCCCCTCAAAACGAACAATGGAAAGTAACAAGGGCCTCAGGACACTATTAAGAATTAAAAATAACATCTAGCAGAGCTGAACCTGGCACTTTCCTGGCATTTGGCACATGCAGCTCAGCAGCAGCCAAAGGGTGCAGTGCTGCCCTGCAAACCTGCACTGGTCAGATACCATGACTGCAGGGGTGAGCTGTGGGAGCTGAGCAACATGAGGCAGAAATTATGTTAGCAAGTAAAATCTTGGGATAATAATTCATACTGATGGGCAAAAAGTGCATTTTTCATCCTGTGCTTCCAATATTTTTCTTCTGTGTTCTCTTCATGATGGATTAGAGCTTGTTTGAAGCTTTTCCATGAAAAACAATGCAAACACAAGTATTCATTCATCAAGGTTTGGATAAAGGTGGGGACTTCTTAGACATACTCTGAGCAAGGGGTCTGGGACTGGATCACCTATGGTCCCAGAGAAGGCTTTAGCTGCTGGCCATTCTCAAGAGAGCACACCCACCTCAGGGTTTATAGGCTTCCTATAAACATAAACTCAGAAGGTTTTGACCTTCTGAGACATGAGAAAATTCTCCTAATTAAGCTGTTACCAAATCCTTCATATGGTTTAGGATACGGCAAACAATTTTTTTTTCTGTCAAAAAAAGATTATGCAGGAAAAATCTTGCCCTGCTCTCATGACCTGATGAACTGTGAGAGCTGCCTAGAGCTCATGCTGCCTCAGAAGCTGGTCATCCACACTGCTCCTCATATTCCTACACTACTGCCAGGCTCTGTTTGACCCCTGACAAACCAATCAGACACCAGCAAGGTCTTCTTCTGAAACTTCATAGCATCTTCTGCACCTTCAGACTCCCTGTCACCAGCTTTACCACGGCCTTCAGGCCTGGCAGTTTGGCACCTGTATTACAACTTGTGTGAGACTGACAGCAGCCAAAATCACCCTGTGTCCCCCACCCTGCCAGGGGCACACTCTGAGTGGGCTGTCCCACTGCCACCCCCAGCCTGCTGGCCCAGCTGTGCCCCTTGGGATGCCTCCTGTGGTACCCAGCTGCCAAACAAAGGGGCAGTGCTGTGACAGGCACCGAGATGCTGCAGCCAGCAGACTGTCATCTGGATCTACTTTGTTCGGGAAAACCACTTAGTTTACAAATATTTGTATTTAAATTCTTTTCTGCCCACTTAATTCAAGCCTGTGCTACAAAAAGAAAGGAAACCTTCCTTAGAGACAAGCAAAACACAAAGGCGAGGTGGAGGGAACTGCTCATTCACTAATACCACATTTTCCACAATGGAAATAATTGTCTCCCTTCATGTTTGACAGTAATCTGCAGTCCCAAAATAAACAGGGCTCCTCTCAATTTTGCTTCAGGCTATTTCCCATCTGTCAGAGGGGAGCAGGAGATGGCAGACAGCTGCAGCAGAGATGCAGCACGCTCATTTGTACCCCTCACTTTCACCTCAAAGGTTTAACATCTTCTGTTGACCAGCAGGGCAGACACACAGGTATCTGTCACCATGTCATGTATCTGGTATCTGGTATCTGGTACATGCACAGGTATCTGGTATCATGTCAATCCCTCATCAGCCAGTGGAAAGCCAGGACTGGCAAGGGAAGGAAAAAGCAGTAAGCTTTGGAGAGTAGTAAGGCACTCTAAAGGAGCAATGTGGGCTGAAATGCAAGTCATCTAAACATACACAGGACCCTGTGCTCCTTCAACACAGCAGCTGACCAAAGGTTCATCTATTCTGGCCCCTCTGAGACCTGCATAATGGATGCTTAGGAAAGGACAAACAAGGCAGATTTCAAGCATGTATTTCCAGACTTCCAGAATTTAATATCCTTGTGTTTAACAGCTCTAAATTATTTTTCCCCTTTAATTTAGCCTCTAGTAAGTACATTATTTATATCCAAACATCCTGTAACAAAGAATTCCATGACTTAACTCTAAGCTGGATGAAGAAACATCTCCTGGTGTTTTGATTCTGTCACAAGCTTTTTTTTCCTAAGTCTCTTCCATTCTAGAAATGGAAGATTTGGTGACAAACCCAGGCCAACCATTATTGTTTATGCCCTTGTCCTATGTTCCCTCAGGCTTCTCTTTTCAGGTGATGGAGGACACAACATTTCATAGCGGGGTCTGTAGGTGACTTACCTGGTGAGAAGCCAGGGGTCATGGTTGGGGACCCCAGTTTAGTACATACATATACCTTACAGGCTTACACACACTCTAATTCTCTAATTTTGGGCGTTTGTCCTCATTGTTGTTTTCCTTATTCAAATTTAAAAGCAATTTTAAACAGAACGTAAATAGATGCACTTTCCACCATGTGAAGAAATTCAAAAGTTACCACCTGTCTCTGCTTTTTGTTGTTTGTTTGGTTTGTTTGGGTTTTTTTTTGGTGTTCTTTTTTTCTTAGTTAGGCTTTTTTTGAGGCTGGTGACAAGATCTGTTTAGTGAAAAGGACTGCAACTGCAAGTAATAGCACTTCTCCCTACAAGATGAACTGGTTTTAAGACTGTGGCCAAAGCTTGGCTTTCACCAGACTAGCCATCAGGGGATACACAAGAGGCAGAAGGAAATAATCATGTAGTCCCAAAGGGTTCCTTAACACATGGAGGCTCAGACAAGGAGATCAGGTTTTGGGAATAATGACTGGGAGAATGCTGGCAGGGAAGGAGATGCCGACATCTGCACCATGTGGCTGACAGACCAGAGACAATTCAGGTCCAGCAAAGAGCAAAAGGCTTCCTATAAACATAAAATAAAATCTGTGAAGGCAAAGCAAGGATTTCACTCTCAGGCTCTCTGGGGATTTCTTCAAGAGAGCACTCAAGACCTTTCCAGATTTTGAGCTGTTCTTTGATATTTGACATAAAACTAAAGGCACCCAACTCTTTCAGAAAGCATTAGGAGAAGCAAAGACCTGACATCTATTGCCTGAATGCATCAGGACAGTGTTAACTGGGAAGTAACCTTGTACCTTCTATGAGGGGGAAACCTTCCCTAAGAAGGTTTTTGTGACACTCTTGTGCTGTTGGACTTGACCTCATGAGAATATGTATGAGCAGCCTGCAGCTATTGAGGGGCCTTGGGCTGTCAGCAAGACTTGGAGAAAAAGGTTAGCTTGCTGAAGACTTAATTTTTTCCTTTCTTCTACAGGGAGAAGAAATCACCAAAGACAAAATGGATATTCAAGTCAGACAGGGGAGGCCTGCAGATTAGCAGCATCCCAGCAAACTGCTGAAGGGTTCTCATTTCTGAATTCAGCCAGGAAAGTGGAGATTTTTTGCCACTTTAAAATGCCTCCTTTCCTGTGGGCTTCAGAAACACTGGTTTATGAAGGGTGATGGATGGCTATCATACAGGACAAGAGGCTCAACAGTAAAGGGGAAGCCCAGAGGAACCCTGTGGCTTCAGTCAGAATTTCCTCCTACACAGTTTGGCTCAATGCAGAGTCACAATCAGATAAAGGAGATGAGCAAGAGACAGCAAATGAACAAGGTTTCTGGACCACAATTTACCTGCCCTTAGGGACAGCTGAACCCCAGTGTTGTGATAAATACTGCAGAAGCTTCTTGCAGTGGGAACAGGCTGCCTGCAGTAACTACAGGAGCCTGAATAGTGCCATCACAGAGCTGCAGTTACAGCTGAGCTGAAAGCTTGGGGTGTTTTTAACATTAAAAATGTAAAAATTTCATCTGAATTGTTGTGAGCATTGAAAATATTTATCTTTTTCTGCCTCATGTATATGTCATTGCCTTACCTAATGGGAGCTGCAGCGAGAGTTCTTCATGTTCACACTCAGCTCTACAGATGGGATATCCCTCTGCTCTGGGATGAGACTACAAATTCCATGATGCCCTTACAGCAGGCTTTGATGATGAGTAACTGAAAACATTGACTCTAAAATGTGAAGAGTGACTTTTGATAGCTCACTAAAGTTCCTACTGCAATTTTTACTTTAGGAAAAATGCCTTACTTTTGGCTGATAACCCCAAACTTCATTTCTTCAGACATTTTACTTTCTAAAGAAAATTTGAAATTGTCCAGAAATGCACAGGCAAGAATTTTAAGGAGAGCTAGTATTTGTTAGAAAATAAATTAATATAAGGAAGAAAAAAATACAAACACAGAAGCTTTTCTATAGGCAAGCAGAGATTTTCTGCACACACACACACACAAAAAACCCGTTTATAAAATATTTCCCAATTTGAGCAATGTTATATTTTGACAGTTGTAATTATAATGGCCTGCAGCCTTTGACTTTCCCTTCATGGAGCCTTTGCTGCTAATGCAGAACTGATTTAGAGTCTGGGGTCCCTTACAGCAGCTGACTCTTATTAGATCTTGTTTCCGGCAGTAGGAGTGAGTCGTAAATGACCAGGTAGCCCACGACAGGCAGGCAGGAGGAAGCCTCTCAGTGCACAACTAGAGCACAGAGAGGAGTGGTAACTTGGGCCAGCTCAATGGGGAACAAGAGCACAGGCACTGTCTTGGTTTTCCAAAGCCCAATAGATGCAGACAACTTGGGCTTTATAAGGCAGGCTTGATGGAAGTGGCTGATATCCCTCTGACTTGAAGCCTTCTGAGATCAATTTGCTTCTTGGTGCTGGATAAGGTCCCAGTTAGGAGTCCTGCCTTGTGTCCTGTGTGGCTGGTGTAAGAATACGTGGCAGTGGGAAGGGCAGTCACACCACACCTCCTGCAGTACTTGGTTTATCTTTCCCTCCTCTGCTTTTGCTTTGGCAGAACCCCTCACCCCAACACACACACACACACACACACACACTGTGAGCCCTCTTTGGGTAGCATGGGAGCTCCTGTGCCCTTGCCATGCATCAGGCAGAGGAAGGAAGATGAACTGAGCATGGATCGTCGGTGCCTGCCCTCTTTGCAAATGGTGCTTGACCTGAGCCTTTTGTGCTCAGGTCGAACACCTCCATCCCTGACTGATGCTGGGAGCCTGGGAGCACTCTGGCCTCAGGGTCTCTCACGCCCATCCCTCTCAGATAAGCTGGTTGCTGACATTTCCTCACTGTGGCTCTGGAAAAGGAGGTTTCCATACCCTTTTGGGCTGAAGCGTTTCAGACTTTAATGACTCAAGTCTGTGGAACAGAAGCAATAAAGATGTGGGAGAGAAGGAGGGGAAGCAAACTCTCTCTCAAAGGTACCAAAGTGTGTAACACCTCGTAAAGCAGTGGGAACTGGAGCTCAGAAAGTTATTGGAATCAAGACTTTCATCTCCTGTCAATAAAGCGTTATCAGCACCGAGCCCAATTTTCAGCTCTTAATTCCAGATGTGCACATTGGAACTTCATGCCTCTTCTCATGCTGAAACCTGCAGTTAAGTTCAGGCCCCAGGGCAGATGGAAGGTAAACTAGAAAACAGAGGAGTTATTTCCACTTGTGTCCAAATTCAGGAGTGTTTGTGTATGTCCAAGATTTAATCCCTTTTTTCCTGGGTTCCAGTCAGGACAAAAGGCTGTGACCTTGCAATGTTCTCTCTCATCAAGGGAGAACTACATGGCTGAATTAATAGGAAAGGCCATGAGCTATGGCTTCTTTCAGGTCTAGAAAGAGAGAAGCCATCCAATTTCCTGGACAATCTAAAGCCTTTCACGTGGAAAAATTATTTGAACAAAGGCAACTGGCTACATCTTCTCTCCAGAGGGATCATAGTATGGACAGAATTGAAACCATACATTTACATAATATTATGGCATAGTCCAGAAGAGGTGGAGACAACACCTCACAGTCTTTACTGCCTTTTATTCATGCTTCCACTGCCTGTTGGTAGAAACATAGCCATGCCCACCAGAAGCCTGTCCTGATCTTCCCTTCCAAACTCATCCTGCAACTCAGCCCTGAGAAGCCAAATGTCACAAACCATATTCAGTGAGCTGGCAGTTCTGTGCTAGAAGGCAGCAAATATTGTCACCATTGGACTACAGGTGAGGACCATGAGGAGGGGAGTAATCTGGTACTGTTCAGCTGGGGTACAGGAGGTTATATCTAATCCCCACTGCCTCTGAGAGCAGCAATTTACTGACTAATTTTATTCACCAGTAGTTGACTGTGTTGTTCCATGAGGGTTAGCTGAGAAATGCTCCCACAGCAGCAAGAAGGACGCCCCACCTGCTCATGCCCTTTCTTACTTCAGAGAGAGGGTTTGAGGGATGTGCAACTCAGGTGGGAATCATCCAGTGGCTGAGTTCATTGACAATAACAAGAATATGCCACCTGGATGTCTTCACCGTGCAAAACATGCCCATCACCTGTGCCTCAGGAGACCTCAGGGCACACTTTGGCTATCTACTGATTGTGCTTTGAGATCTGTGTTTGAAGTCACAACAAAAGCAGACAAAAATCTCAGTGGGCCAAGGATAAGAGTTGCACAAGGCACTTTTGGCAGACACTTTACATGGTAAGATAATTAAATGTGGTGGCTTTTGGGGTAAATGAAAGAGTAGTGCTTTTTTCTTTTAGTCTCAATTATATATTTGCCAAGGAACCATCAGAGAACAGGCAGCTCCCTTCAATGGCAGACAGCCACATTTTTGGAATCAAGCATGCAGGGCATTGGAGATATTCCTGTACAAAATCCATGGTAAATTCTCAGGGAATAGGGAATCCAGAAGAAAAAAAGCAAAGGGAGAAAGGATAAGAAAGAGAAAATGACAGAGAAGTCCCTCTTGTGATTTGCAGTAAGGCTTTATGCTCAAAGTGAAAGCGATAGAAACACTAAACATTTTATAGTGCAGCTTCATTTGTTTAGGCTTCCCTACTGAGCATTAAATTTTATGGTACTTTAAAGAGTGCTTGATAGTTTTGTAAAGCCCTGCATTAAACACACACGTACACACACATGTGCATGTGCACACACAGCTTTAACAACCTCAGCATCCTGTAGTGGCCCAGTACATTCTAATTTTACACTGTGAACTTAATGCAAGGCATCAGAGAACACCTTGCTAGGAGAGAAGTGTTTGATGTTGGAAACGAGAGAGGAGCAGAAGGAGAGAGTTGGGAGGGAGGCAAACAAGGGCCAATGGAGGCTGCTCCAGCCCTGCTCCTGGCAGTCTCATGAGAGCCTGTTCTCATCAGTGAAGCAGGCAGCCTTGCCTGTGTTGTCCACAGGAGGTTTGTCTTTCCCTGGGTTGTCATCACATGGATGTGCCTTGCAGCCAGTCCTCCCCTGATGTTTGTGCTAGTTTGCAGTGAGCAGGGTGGAAGGTGCAGTTGTGCAGCAAAGCATGAGGCACACAGAGAGCACCAGGTGGGGAGCATGCTCTGTTGACAGACTATCAGATGGATGAACATATTATCTGGACACCAGGGAGACTCCCAGGAGCTAGCCTGGCTTCGCCTGCACCCAGATGTATTTGGATTTATTGGAAGGAACTAGCACCCTTCAAAGGATTTCCTTTCATGTGCCCCTCACCACACACCCTCCATACCTTCTGCCAAAGCTGTGATGGACTTCTCATGTGATGAGACAGAATAATGAGGGAGGTCTTAAGCAGGTCTGAGGCTCCAAAAACTTCAAGGATATGCTGAAGGCACTGAAGAACTGTGCTTCCTTGGAAACACCTAATCCCCTTCAGATGAGAAGCTCCAACCTGTGTGACCCCAGAGCCATGAATCACCCACTAAAGGCTTGACTCTCAGCGTGCTTGATTGTCAGCTGAGCAGTGGAAAAAGGGATTTCTTTATGGTTTTCACTCAGGAACACTCTGTCTGCTTAGGACTTCAGAGGAAGACCATTTATCAACAACTTTTTCTACCCCAACTTCTCTCTATGACACTCTGAGCTTCTGACTGTGACAAGAAGGTGAATGTCAAGCTGTGGGTACAGATAATGCCATGTTGCCAATCATGGGCTGTTTCTTGAATTCCTCTGCTTCTCCAAGCAAGCTCTGACAAATGGAAAGCTCTTGGTCCAAGCAAGCAGAGTCGTTTTTTTCACACTGTATCTACTGTTGTACATGTTTCTAAGAAGAAAGATAGCATGGAAATGTCTGCTGTGAGAACCAAGTGTTTTTTCTGGCTTTACCTGCAGGTTACAGCTGCCTTCGAGTTGCAGCTTAAGATGCAGCACTTCACAAGATGTCACTCTGTGCCCCATGGTGGCTACACAGCAATTCATGAATTTGTGTAACATCGTGTGTAAATACAGCTGTGGTCTTCTGCCATGCTCAGCAACAGAGAAGAGCTGACAGCAGAGCCTTATGCACCTGCTGTACAAGATCAGCTGGTCACCCAGCTGGCCAGGTGATGGCCCACCCTGAAGCCCAATAGCTGGGAGGGCAGCATAGGTGTGCTGTATCAGCTGGAGCAGATCTGCTGCAAACAGCAGTGCACGCGCTGCCATATGGACATCTTATCATGCAGCAAGAGGTGGGACAGGGGAGAGCAGCACAGAAGCAAACTGGGAGCATGTTTTTCTTTCTTGTTTTACTTCCCAAGTCACTGAGGCCACAGGCTGGCCCTCTTGCACAGATCAATGCTCAGCTGCATTGTAGCTTTTTGCTACTCCATTCCTCAATGCCAACATCTACCAACTAGCCTGGCCCAGCCAGCATAGGAGTCCAGGTTCCTTATCCCTCCTGTGCTCAGCTCCTCCAAAGGGCAACCAGAGCATCTCAGTGCAGTTTCAGCTCTGCATTGTGCCCAGCCAAGACACCAGCTACTCTTCAAATCTGCCACCAGACATTGCTTGGATGTTTAATAAAACTGTAAACAGGACAGTGAATTCACAGAGGGTTTTTCTTTCTCAAACGCATCCTAAGGAGAAGAACCCAAAGACTCTGTGAAGGTCAGGTTCCCTCAAAGCCATGTGCTTTAGGCAAGGACAGTCAAGGGATTTGCAAGTAAATTTCCTTGGTAGTCCTTGCAACTTAAGAAGCTAAAGGTGAAATTTAAATAGCAGAGAAGATGAATTATATAGATTTAGAACATGCATGTTCTGTATTTTGTAAGCATTTGCTATATTTAGGGGAGATTTCCAATAGCCCAGTAAAAGTGCTTAATAGCTAATTTCTAGTGACTCAATTATCTTTGATTTTACTTATGTAGGTTAAACAACAATATGCCTGAATTGTCCATTAAAAGTTGTATTTTGAGCACCAAGAGAGAGAGATCTCATGCAGAGGGAGTCATGCTGTGGTGACACAGTGTGGGAATGTGTCTTATCACCCTTTTCTCATGCAGTATGAGTTGGACTGAATTGGCAGTGGTGTGCTGGCTGATTTTGAAACCAGAATCAAGTAAAGCAGATTTTGAAACCAGAATCAAGTAAACTAGGATCAGGACCTGCATTATGAGCAAGGAGAAATTAAGTCAGACTAATTAGCCCTGGGGTCTACCTCCAGTGTAAGACTGTCCCCCCACACACAAAACAGTTCAGCCTCACCAAGCAAGCAGCCAGCCTGAGCCCCATGTCCATGCCACAGCATGGGAAAGCACATATCCTGGCTCAGTCCTGGCTACCACAGCAAGCCTACAGCAAAAATCATGCCTCTCAAGAATCCCATTTGGCTGCTCCCCTCCCAGATTTTATTGTCTTTGGGAACCCACCACAGGCCAGTACAAATTATGCAGATAAGGAAGCTTTTAAAAACATGCTTCTGATTATTCAGGTGCCTAGTCAAGAGTCTCATACTTTTACTTGTGGTACAAAAGACTTGTCTTTTTCTTGGGGCCCTCTCCTTTTCTTCTTCCTCTATTTTTATTTTTTGGTCTTTCTGTCTTTCCTGTGAAAGAGAACTGGGGGGGCTGTTTAAACATCTTTAAAGCCAACTACTTCTCACAAAATATATGCTTGCAGGAATAACCCCATTGCACTGGGGACAAATAGATCCTGGTCCCAGAGCTGTCATCACAACCACATGCTTTGTACTGTGTCTCTGAATGGATTTGTCCCAAGGTGAACACGGTAATGCTTGAAAGTATTGCATTTGTTAAGTATTCTGTCAGGAGTGTAAATCAGAACAGGACAGCATTGTTTGCTGGACAGGCAGGATCCTAGCTGGCTCCTAGAGCCTCATGAATGGCAGTCATGGGGACTGAACATCACACCACATCCCCTCCTTGCTGGTGAGGAGGAGCTCAGGCCCAGCTGAGAAGGTGCTCCCAATCCAGCACTCACGAGCCCTGCCAGGCTCATTGATCCAGACACACAAACAAAGGTAAGGCTGCAATCCTACTAGTGGGGACAGAAACAAAGCAGAACAAAACAAAGGCCGTGGGATCACTAGCATAATGTGTTTTCTAGATAGGTTCCTCAAGGCTGACTTGCACAAATTTAGTCATCCCTTGAAGGACAGTATCTACTATCTTGTGAGCTTGTGCTTCGTCTGGGAACCATAGAAGCATGGGCACACAAGTATTTCAAGTCTGGCAAAGCCAGTCTCTGCCTAAACTTCACCACATAATTTAAAGTTCAGGATGTGGCTGCTGGGCATTACCATAAAGAAATAGCCACAAAATCTGAACTCTCCCCAAGTTTGGGAGTACTCAGATCCCTGCATTCACTTCAGTTTCCTCTCTGGCTTTGTCTGGGAATGTTTGTGCCAGCAACCTACAGAAGAAAATGAAGTCCATTGCACACAGATGCTTGGCCAGCTCTCAGTAATGAAACACGTCTTTATCGTCCACAATTTTTGATTTAAGGAAGGGGCAAAACTGCCCACAGTTTGCAGAGAAAATAAAATATATAAAAAAAGAAGCAAGCCTCAGTGCTTAGGTTGTGAAATGCAGCTTCCTCGGGACAATAAAGACGTGTTTCATTATGGAAAGTGGCCGACCATCTGTGTGTTTTTGCCTCGTATCCCTCAGATCTGGGAAGTAACAAGGCCAGTTTTGCACTCACTTCGCTGACTGTAACTGTGCTGACGTGTCTGACTTTGTAAACATTGCCAGCATTTTTGGAGTGAAGACCACATGCCTCCTGCTCCCCTGGGCACGCTCCTCCCGAGGGGCACGGGGAGCCCTGCTGCTTCCCCTCCTGCAGGCAGAGACATTTGGCATGTCATCTGTGTGTTATGAGTTGCCCTGAAGGACTCTTCCCTGTGTGACTGGCAGCCTCTGGCCTGGCTGAAATCATCTCAGAGGAGTAACACTCATCCTGTTTGCAGGGCGAGGCGTGACACCTACCTTGGGACAAAGTGATGCCAGACAGACGGTGCTTTGCTGCTGAAATGCTGCTGTGCCTCCACGCATGCTGCTCCACTCTCTGCTCTGCTCAGACTGGTTTTCAAGCAAGGGCTTGTTGGACAGATGCATGTGGAGCTGGATGCTTCCAGTCTGTGCACAGTGTATGGCAATGGCAGTAAAGGTGCTCTTGTTGCCCCTCATCCCCTAGCACTGCCCAAAGCTGCCCAGTCATTGCCTGGCCCTTGCCTCACTTGCTGACACTGCCCAGCAAGGCTTCTGCTTGAAGTGAGACTTTCTGGGCTGTGGATGCTTCTGCCTGCCCCCCTGGGCAGACCTGTGCTTGGCTGCTTTTGCTGAGGAATGGAGTAAAAGGTCTCCAACAGGGGAAAATATGGTGCTGTCCACTCAGAGACTGCTTTTTCATATCAGCCACTGCACCTGACCTGTGGGGACTTGCTGGAAAAGAATCAGTGCCCTCACCATGATCTCCAGCCAGAGGCATGACTTCTTAGCCAGACAGAACTTGTGTGTGGTTGCAGCAATGGGCAGGGTGGTGCTAGAAGAGACTGCCATGGGAAGGTGTGGGAAGGCTGTTTTTTGTGTGAAGAGTGGGATGGAATGGAGGGTGAGATATCCCAGGGCTGCCTCCATTTTGGGATCAGGTTATTCTCGACATGGAAGGTTCCACCACTCATGCCTCACCTGTTGAAGGCCAAACCATCAGGCAGATCATTGGCTTTTACATTTTTAAACATATTCTTTTATGTTTCTGGTTCACTGTGCAGTCTCTATGTCCATCTATCTCTGATGCTTCCTACAGCTATCCAAGTGCCAAGGCTGCCAATCATTAGGAAAAAACTGCTCCAGTTTCAGAAGAGACAGAACTCTGGGAAGAGTAACAGTTTATACCTACCCAGCATGATTGAAGATGTACCGAAATCTACTCACGCTGCTCCAAAAGCCATCAAAGACAGCATAATGAGTCCAGCTGTGACCACCAGCCTTCAAATCAGTTCCTAAATGAAGCCATGTGAGCCATATGTGGTCAGAAGAAACAGAGCTCTAAGAGCATTATGTGGCAAAGATAGGACATTTCCCAAACAATGGGAGAGAAGAGAAGAGAAGAGAAGAGAAGAGAAGAGAAGAGAAGAGAAGAGAAGAGAAGAGAAGAGAAGAGAAGAGAAGAGAAGAGAAGAGAAGAGAAGAGATGGCCAGAAGAGTAGAACAGCATAGGTTTCCTCTGTGTTTGTTCTGAATGGCTCAAAAAGGGTCATACAGCACCAGGAGCCCTCATTTCTAAACATGATACAAGGAGATAATGTTGGTGTTTACACAGTCATTTTAGGGAAGAAAGAGTTTAATTTCAACAGCACCTCACCTACAAGTGTGCCTGGATATCATTATTAGCAGGTGCATGTAATCACAAAAACACCAATCAAATAATAGAAACATTAAGTTTCAGCTCAAGATCAAAAGATAGAACCAAAACTTCTACCTTGGCTCAGCCTGATGTGTCAGCCACATGCCTCAATACCTATAGCTTTGAGATCACTCATTCCTCCAAGGCACATACTTTCAGCTCTCCAGGAAAGCTAAGGAACTTCTTGTCCTGAGCCCCCACCTGTAAAATCAGTCAGCAGCAGCATTCCTGGGAGCAGTGCAATGAAACCAAGCTTGGGGAAATTTCTGGATGGTGAGATCTTGTAAAGCAAGCCTTATGCAAAGCCCCAGGAGCAGCACAGCTGAGGTAACCAGTACTGGTGAGCAGATGTCCAGCCATGCCTGAGGAGGGTTTGCAATGCCCCTTTGGGGAGAGGGTTGGGCAGGTAAGGCAGGGACAGGCGGGTGACAAGGCAGCATTATTAAAAGAGGGAGAGATGACAGCAGGACTGATCAAAAATAAGTGTCCTTCAAAGGCTGGGGTCACATGCCCATCATTTAGATAATTCCAAAACTGGATTATATAAGGAGTTGAAGAAGACATGGCCTGGATCAGTCCTTCAATGGGTTCCCAGAGGAAAGCTTGAGATAGGATTTAATAGCTTTTTCCCCCCAGTTCTAATTTCCATTAAGTGGAAGCCTTTTTTTCTGCCAAAACCAGAACACAGGGTTTCTTTGAAATTCTTGGCCAAACGTTCCTCTCTTTGCACCAGGAGAAGCATGGATTTAATTCCACAGCAATCACTGGATCACACCCAGGGCCTCGTGTTCAGGCCTGCCTGATGTCCCCACCATGTCCCCTGTTCCAGCCTTCACACAGACACTGCTCATGTCTGTCCAATGCACTCAGCAGCTGCCCTGTCACCTGGCAAAAGTTAGTCCCCATCTCCATCAGGCTACAGTGTAATGTTTTATTCTTTCTAAACAAACTATTTGCTGGACCACTAAAACTGGCATTTTAGAGTCACTAAATTGCAGCTGCTTGGCATAGTGCATCCAGACAAGCAAGGAAAAAAAGCAAAGAGAGCAAGGGATTTGTGCACACAGTGTCCAGGTCAACAGTGGTTTATTAGGTCCCATTAACCATATGGTCACGATTATAATAAAAGTCTGAGTTATGGCCAGTGACATGTGCAAACCACTCCCCCCTCCTCAAAAGCCAATATATATATGATGGGTGTAGATTCAATGTGAACACAGACCTATATCACAGGAGGTTTTTAACCCTTTTTGGTCCCTAGGGGAAAGGAAGAAATACATGAACACAACCAGACTATATCTGATAACTCCAGGTCAGCAAAGCCTCTCAAAAACAGAAGCTCTCCTGTTACTGCTCTCCTTTCCTTCAAGGGTTTGCTGTAGCTTCTTGGGCTGGAAGGCCATTCTTATACCATCAGGCCCCAGAGATTCACAAACTCTTCCTTTTTGAGTGGGCCCAGCTCCTGCTCCTTCTCCATCTGCCCTGTGAAGAACCTGAGTGGTTCTTCTGATCTGTGTGAGTGTAACACCGAGCAGAATTTGCCCCTGCATATTCCTGAGCAGTTTTGTAGTGGCACAGCTCTGGACTGAAACACCTGCATGCTGGCCCTTGAAAGTGAGAAAATACTCTTGGTGCTGTGAAGACATCCCAGTTCTTTAGTACCACTCATGTAGAGTGCTCACAGTACTCTGCTGGCATGGAATGATTGGATGTGGGAGATGCAAAGGCTCTTCAACTACTTCGTGGGTCAAAGAGCCAAGGTAAAAACAGGCACTGGCCAACATAACTGATAACACTGGTGACAAGAGAAAGAAAATTCAGAGATCATGAGTAGGAAGAAGTGGAAAAAATTTCAGAGTTATTTTCCTGGCCAGGCCAGAGAAAACAACAGTGAAAAGGAATATGCAATTAAAAAAATTCTTTCTATTTTAATCATTGTGGAAGTTATTAACCCCTGGAATGAAATTTAAATGTGTGAGTTTTTGCTTAGGTGATGTGCCTTTGCAGCAGAAAGCCTGAACTGGCTGGGAAGGGCAGTGGCTCCTCCACTGTGCTACGTGGCAGCCAGCAGCAGGTCTGCAGCTCCATCTCCTGCAGCTGCAGGAGGCTGGGACAAGGCCCGTTTGTCCTCAGCCTCCCACAGCTACAGGCAAGGGACACAGAGGCTTGGAGGCCCACACAGAGCCCATGGCCATCCCTCCAGCCACTGCTGCTTCCAGGCCCACTGGAGAGCTGATGGTACTGGCAGCTGGGCTATGTTGAGTCTGACTCTTGGCTGCAAGGTCTCAGAGTCTGTGAGATAGCTCCAATGAAATCCTCACTTTGTCCTGTGTTTCCAAGCGATTAATTTGCTGAAGGAGTTATCTTCTCCCAGGGCTCCTTCCTTAGCCTGCGTGTTAGCATCTTGTCCTCCTGTGTGAACACACATCAGGCAGATCTCCAGCTCCTGTCAACTGGGACATGTCTGGTGACACCCCATCCCAGTTATGCCCTTTGACCATGAACACTGATGTTATAAAAGACATTTCCATTTCCTGGCTCTAGGGAGACTCCAAATCTTGCTCTTCATGGTTTGGATACATCATCACTAAGGCATGGAAGAACTCCTCTGCCTCTATGTCACTGTTACAGGGCTCATCTGAAAAGCAACAGAGTTTGTGCCCTGATCACAGTTTGGAGTGAGGCTGGTGGCAGAGAGCAGGCAGCAAGGCACAGAAGGTCACTGCAGGCAGGGGAGCAGTGGCTGTGGTGACTGTTAAGGAGGACCTGGAATTTGGGAAATATTATAACTACATGCAGCAGTGGTCAACATGTGAAGCCCACTAGGGACAATAGCCAGGTCTGTTCTCTCCTCAGGCATCTTAGCAGTCTGCAAAGCAAACACTACAGCCAAACAATTCCCAAAGTGCCTCCATCATGCCTAAACCATGTACTTATCCATCCTCTCTCCCAACATGGCTACATGTTCGGCCTCAGCCCAAAGTCACGCAAAACTCAGCTGTTAGCACTTATCCGAGCACCCCCTCCTGACACACAACCCACCCATCCCCTCCCTTCAGCAGCTTCCTAAATCTCTGTCCAGAGGAGTGATTTGCCTCAGGGACTTCAGTTCTTTTGGAGAAAAGGCCCCGGTCAGGAGCTCAGCTCACCTTTCCATCACTGGGAGCTGGAGAGTTTCAGACAGCAAATCCTGAGACATAAATAAAAGTTTGGTTGAAACTTGGAAAGTGCCAGACGTGCAAAGAAATGACCTAAAAGGTAAAAGTCAAAGATAAATAAGAACAGTTCATGTAAACTGTGTGCTCATCTTAACAATAAACAGAGAGGCTGCTGCAGAGCAACTTGAAAGGACTCCACTCTGCAAAGATGAATGGTTTGCTGAGCCTGCTCTGGGCTCCGTTTGAGGGGCTTCAGCATGAGTAATTGGGTGTGAGAAGCACTGGCTCACCAGGGCCGGAGCAGGCGAGCTCCAAGGAGGGGAGCGTAATGATCACCGGGGTTATTTATCGTTTGGTTTGCTCATTAGCTTGGCATCACCTTAAGTCTCCAGCCGCCGCACGTGACAGCTTTGAACTGGCGCCCCGGGTGTGGCGGACGCTGTGACATGCGGTTTGATGTGTGCCCCGCAGCTCCCGTAGGATTTCCGCTCTCCGCTCCGCTCAGCCCAGCCATCCAGCTGGGGATAAATCACCCTCCCCTCCCCAGAACAGCTCAGGGCTTTATTGGTATTATCTATCATTGTACAGTCCTCCTCTGGACGCGTGCGAGCTTACTGTCTCTCAACAGTGAGGGCAGGATTTCAGAGCGCTGGGAGAGCTGAAACATGGGGAGCTAAAGCCTTGTGGGTTTCCCCAGGCTCACTATTCATCACAGGCAGCGTGCGGAGCTGGAGACAGGCCTGGGATGTAGCACGCTTGGTTCTGGCTGAAGGCTCTTGCCTGCAGAGGGGCAAGCTCTGCAGGAAGCCCATGCATGGCTCCCCAGGAGCCTGGCAGAGTCAGTGCTGTTCTCTGTGGCTCTTGGCTGGAGGCTGGCTGAACTTGCACTCCCTTACCTCCACAGCAAGGGCAAATCTTCCTTGCTGGCACTTAGCAGTGTTGGAGAAGATGCAATGTTAAAAGACAAGCCCAAGGATAAAAGAGGAACTTACAGAGAAACTGCCAGTCCAATACAGCTGCACTGCTTTTAAATATAACATATCACTGAGGCTTTGGCCCAACATGCTATGGACTTCAGCAGGCCATCTGCACCAAGGGAGACTGCCAGTATCAACATCTTGTGCCATTAGTCATCTTCATTCCTTTTATTTGGCACCAATTTTTCCCTAACCTAAAGAAAGCCTGTGTTACAAGTGACACTCAGAGACCACAGGCTTCCTTAAGCCACCCTGATGTGACTTGCGATCATGACAAGGTGTCATGTGATTACCATGACAAAATACAAGTTCAGTCAAACTACATTGGCAGGAGAATGCCAAGAAAACACCTCTGCACTTGAGTAAGGTGAATAAGATCCCAAACTGCCAAATTGCAGTATCATTTACACTGTCTTTGTTCCCTAGCAGATCAAAGATCCAGTCCACTTGGCTTTCCCTCACTTTTTATTAAGAGGTTTGACCATGTTCTGTTAATGGCTTGCTAGACCCTATTACTTAGAGTGAGCATTAGGAAAGCACTTATGATCAGAAATGGCCACATCATCAAACGTGGGTAGGCAGATCCATTGCCCAACCTCCTATAACCTAGTGATGAATATCAATTAACAGACTGAGAACTCAGTGGTAAAGGAGAGATGGGAACTCCTCTCTTCCTCCTTTCAGAAAAAATAACTAGTTAGCAAAAGATGATGTAAACAGCTAAATGTTTCAAGATGCAGTAAAAGGCATCAGGCTATCAGTTCTGCTGGGGGAAAAGTCCTCTGTTGAGAAATTTGTGTACTCGGACAAGGAAAACTGGAGACTACAGGCAAGAGCCTTTTAGAAGCTCCTAGTTGCTGGTAAGGAGCTCAAGAGATCTGACACAGAGAATGGCAATAAGCACATGGCTTGGCCACAAGGGCAAACTCAAAGTCAGTAATATGTCCAGGGGGGTGGATGTGAGAGGCATTAGAAGGCAAAAAGGTGTTTTTGATGCTGTGGAGCCACTCACAAATATAAAGTGGTTTTTCTGTGAGTTCCCACCCAGGAGACATCCCCCTAACTTCTCTGGAGACAGAACTACAATGCTCCCATGTGTTGTACTGAGCATCCATCCTGGCACAATCATCCTGCAAATATCTCTACAGTCTCACCAACAGTTTTCAAGCTTTAGATAATGCTGACAACTTTTACCCTGATTTCTCCCTAACACCCTTCCCACCTTCCCACCCCATCTCAATGCAAGACAAGCAGCAGATCTCCCTTTTCAGGGCTGTTTTCCCATTTTTTCCTGTGGTGCTCTGTTCTGACATGTGCCCCACATATGGGCCAGTGTTTGGCCCCCTGGGGCTGCAGGCAGGAGGGCAGCTGCATGGCATGGATGATACCCTTATTAACACACTTCCTCTCCACATTCTTGAACTGGATGTCTCTAAAATGCTTTGGGTGACAGTCCCAGTTCTCTGCCACCCCTCCTGCACCGGCACAGAGGATTGCTAGGAAGAGCAAAGCCAGGTTTTGCAACAGTGGCTCCACTCCCTCCTTTTTAGCTGTGAATGCACAGTGGCTCTGTGTCTGGCTTCTTCTCCTACCTGGAGCCATCCAGGTGAGTGTGGATGCAGTAGCCAGGTAAGTGGACCCCAAAGAGGCCCTGGAAGCCTGCAGCAAGAGAGTGCTCCAGCTGAAAAACCCAAGTGCACCTCTGTGATGCTGGCTGACAGACATATTAAAGGCATCTATTTCAGCTCCTTGGAGCCAGATGCCTCCTCCTTCCTCTGCTGGGCAGAGAGCCGGCTCAGCATGGAGTTTTCTCTCCCATTTCCTAGGGATGTCAGTCAAAACCAGGCTCTTGGAAGTTCAAGCGTGGCCAAAAGGAAGCAGATTTCAAAACACACCCCTCCCTCCATTCCCCCCTTCCTAGGCCTTTTGTTTCCAGTTCCCCCTCCTCCCATCAAAGAAAGAAACAAGAAAAGATTCTGGAGTCACCAAGCCATGATCTATCATTCTTTCAGGGGAGTTTCTTCTAATATTAATCAACACAAGACTCTCTCCCCGCCTCCCCTGCCCCAAGGGAACAGTGGGCTTGGAAAGCTCAAGCGGGTTTCGAACGGATCTTGCGGCAAAATTCCTTAGTTCTCAGTTGGAGCGAGATGGTGTCGGTGCAGTTGCCAGGCTTTCTGAAAGTCTTGGAAGATAAATGAGATTCACTGCCTATTGCCTAGTGCCATGAAGGAACAGGACACCCAGAAACTCCTCTGGTTTTGGCAAATTAGGGCCAGAGTCCCTGCTTTGCTGCAATTGTCCCCAGCAAAGAAGGTAGGGCTCCAGCTGGGAGCTGATGACACCTTCTATATTTTGCTTTTCAACCCTAAACTGGATTGCAGAAGCATAAAGATTGTCCTACATATGTCAGCTGCTGACAGACCCCCGGAGGTGGCTTAAAGTGACACAGAGTGAAAGTACAATTTCTCAGGCCACTTTTTCCCCTTCAGGTCCATCCCCTTGGTGTTTCAGGGGGTTCCAGCAGATCGACACAGGAAGGAGCTGTTTTCCTCCCTCTGCCCTGTGGTGGCAGGTTTGCATTAGGACATGAGGCAAGTTTGTGCTGTTTGGAGGGTGCAAAGGGACTGAGGAAATGCAGAGAAGTTGCCTTGTCCTGCAGTCTCTGGCCCAAGTACAGCATGAACGCCTCTGGTGTTAAGCTCTGCAGATGAGCCAAGGAATGTCCTCAGTTGCTGCCAAGTGGGACACTCCTGTTTGTGCAGTTCAAGATGCTGGCTGGCCTCCCCTCAGGCCAGGGCTTGGGCTAATAGATGGCAAGAGGCACACAAAGACCTTCCAGCTCATCCTTTCCTGGAGGTAAAGCAGGTGTCCAGTCAGTGGAAATTAAAACCACGACTCCATCACTGCTGATCTGGCTGTTTTGCAGATCATTTGCAAAACTTTGCACCCAGGCTGTTGAAATAATATTGTCACTAGATTTACTCCAGTTCATTAAAACCACAGTGGTGGTTCTCTAATCTTTCATGAACCCTTGCCAGCTCTGCTGACTTCATGGATTTTGGCATGATCTCTGCCCTCACATCCCTTTGACTTTTTCTTTCTTTTGTTATTTATTTAGTTTAAGCATTAAGGACCACTAAGCAACTGTGTTACTAGTCCTCCTGATAGCTCTAAAAACACAAGAGATGGGGATGAGGGAGAGCAAAGGGAAATCCTCCAAAATCCTGCACCTGGGTGTTGAAGCATAAGTGGACTGCACCACCCATGACACATCTCCTGAGAGAGTCAAACCAAGTCACAGCAGAAGAATTTTCTGATACAATAGTGTGACCTCCTGAATACTTTGTTTAAGACAGCTAATTAATCTGACATACAAAGATGGTAATATGAACCTCCTCCACTACCAAAAGTAGGGACTGAGTCTGAATTTACAGAAGTCTCCTTCTGATGACAGACAATCTGGTAACAATCCCTTTAGTATATTCTACCAACAACAAAGGTGTCCTCTTTAGATCGTGATCTCTAGAATACTCTAGAATACACATTTTATTTACTTTTTATCTCAGTCTAAAGGGAGATGATTTCATACTCCCTGATTTTTGATTTTCATTTTCATAGAAAAATACTTCATATTAGATTTTTTTCCAGCTGTAATAATAATTGTGCTGGAGTTTCAGAAATACTGTTTGATTTGATGTGTTTTATAATTTCATTTATTTGTATGTTCTTGCTTCCACTATTTCATTGTACTTCACCATAAACACATGCTGGACACACACTTGGAAGTAGTGTAAAAAGGATAGCAAATATAATGTAGAAATGAAGGAAGACAAAATGGTATTTGGAAATTTGACACATTTCCAAACCAGAAGCAGTATTTTTCTGAAACAAAAGCCTTTATAAATGTCTGAAAATGTCCTAAAATTCTGCTTCACTGAAAATTATTAACATATTAGTTTTCATTTTTAGTTTAGACAGAAGGGAAACTCATCGGTGACGACATCTCCTGTACAAGCAGCCTTCAGAGGCTGAAGCCGCCCTCGGTCTGTGTCTTTAAGAAGGAGGGATGACAAGGGGCTGGCGTGCAGTGGCTGTTAGCATTTCCAAGATGCTTTGTATTATGGCAGGGCTGAAGAGTTGACAGTCTCTTCTCAGTTCTGTGGTTAGCTGGCTACAGGCATAAAGTCATTACTTTATATTAATGTGAGATGTGAACATTGTTTTGCTGGTTGTAATTATTCTCCAAGTGGTACAACCTTAAAAATTACAGCTTTGGAGGATCTCCTCCTCTGTAGTTCTTCCTGGGAGTCGCTGCCTGGGTCGGTTCCCAATAATGAGAATTTCTAAGGAGGCTGGGAATGTATTGATTGATTTATTTGCTTTTGGAGGATAATTAACTTTGATGTTTGGCAGCCACACTCCTGGCTGCCATACTGTGTGGAGGAGAACAGCAGAGCTGGGCGTCTGTTTAGGAACAGGACCACTGTGGGGGTCAGATGGGAATATGTGTCACTGGTTTGTGTAGCATTTACTTCCTGAGCCAGAAGCAGAAACTCTTTTGAAGGACCCTTCTTTTCACAGGACATGCCAAACGACAGGAGAGGAGCAGGGGAGTCCCTGCAGACCAGGGTTTCCTAGAATGGGCAAGACAGATGGAGAGCTCCACTGTGGGGCTGCCTTCCAGGGAACTGGGAGTGAGAACTGTCCACCCCCATCCAGGGAGCTGTACCTTCTGGCAAAGGTTGTCTTGCAGCCACTAGAGCCTCCAACTTCCATCCTGACCAGAAGAAAAGCAAGGCAAAGACATCGGAAACAATTGCTTAAGCAGTGATGAAAGGGAGCAGCCTGCCTTTATCTCCACAAAAGACACTGTGTCATCAGTCCTTGCACCATATTTCAGCACTCTTCTCTCCACCGAGCCTGCCAGTGAGGGGCTGTGCAGCTGTGCAAGCAGATGTGGTGATGGGCTCAGTGTTGTTGAGTCTAAGGTTTGGATGAAACCCAAGTGGCTTCTCTCACACAGGCAAGAGCCATCAGCAGTGATGACCTCTGGTAACACTCCGCTCTCAACGGGGTCACAACCAGAGCCTTCCCCTCCATCACCACAGCCACTCAGTGTGCATTGAAATGAGGTGCTGGAAAGCCAAGAAGCACATATGAGCCTTGCTAGGCTTTGGGATCATGTGGCTGTGGCAAACAAATCCTCAGGCCAGCAGAGGGAATTTAGAAAGGAATATAGGTGGCTAATGCCACACACTGATGTGTCCTCCTCAGCCCAACACTGACAGACACACCAAAGGTGTCTGGCCTTCAGCTCGGGTGCAAAGTGTGCTTCGAAGTCCAAGTGAAACTGCAATGTTCAAACTCTTTTCATGCTGGAATTGCAAACACATTTTTCCTCTTTACTGCTTCCCCCTCCACTCTCTTCTAGTTTTGCCTTAGTGTTTATCAGGGCAAAGTGAAATGGGAGTGGAGATGCACTTATTTCTTCTGGTACTGCAAAAGAGAGATGGCCTCTTTTACAGGGGAAACAACCCTGTGCTAACAGAATACCATTTTAAGAACTGTAACTCTTAAATGTTTACATGATGCTGCATCTACTACAGCAACACATGTGATACCCACATTTTTGGTAGCAGCCTCCTCAGCCATCATTTTGCCACACACATAAGTCAGCAAGACCTCCTGCATGTTGCTCTTGCAGCTCTGGCTTTGTGCCTCTCCTCTAACCAATGTATACCACACTCATAGTATTTAGCAGCTTGCCACCGTGTCAGAGCCAAGCCATAAATCCCTTATGGGGAGTTGTGCTATAAATGTCCACTTGGAGCTCTACACTGCCAGGAAGAATCAGGCTATCCCCTGGGACCACCAGGAAGTGTCCCCTTCCCTTCTCCTAGTCATACAGTCACCCTTAGGGTGGAAAGGGCCAGGTACCTACTGCTGCTGCTTAGGAAGGACCCAACCTGTCTGGAGCATAGTGCTGTTGTTCAAGCACAGGATACTCCACGCTGCCTGTCCTTCCAGTTGTGTACAACTCTGGGCAGTGGCCCCAGTTATCAATAGGTGACATAAGGACTTGAGATCTGGACACAGCTTGGTAGCTGCCTTTTTATGTCATATCTGAGAAACCAGTCTACAAATAATGCTACAGAAAAGGTGGGTGAGGAGAGCCCCAGTTTAACTGGACAAGTCACTCTTGAGCAGGATGCAGAGAGCCTCACTGAACTTAGAGTGAGACAACTGAAGCTCTGCTCTCAGGGGAGGGATCTAGCACAGATAGATGGCCCAACAGAGCAAAGTCAAACAGTCATATTGCAGCAAGAGGTGGCAAGATGAGAACAGGCAAGAAAAGCTGTGGAGACAACTGTTCCTGTTCATGACATGGAAGCAGGAGAGAGGTGGTGCTGCTCATCAGCAGGGTGGGTGCAATTATCCCTCTAGAGAGCAGGAAAGTAGTAAGGTGTAATCATTCATTTACAGTAAACTGATCTCTGGTCTCCTGCTTCCTCTCTCTTTCTAATCCTGCCCTGATCCCCCATGATTATTCAGATATCAAACTCCTCTTTAGCTGCCATGATGTGCACTAGAAATCCAGCCATGGGCCAACAGTCTAAGCTTAGGAACAGATCAGTGGGTGCTATGGGATCATTTGTTGAGCTCTCAGACAATGAAAGGACAGTTTTTTTCCCAAACCTTCTAACTGACTGCCAAATTTAATGAAGATACATATTGGAACAGTCAGCACTTTAGGTGGTGAGACCATCAGTTGTCTTCTGCAATGAAAAGGGCATTTTTTTCACCCCTCTAGTTACTAAAGCTTATTGAGAGAGACTTCAAGAGATTAATTACTCCAGCTGAAAAGTCTGGGCCTGCTAAATCTCGTAGGGTGGCTAGCTGGGCAGCACTATTGCAACACGAAGATGACTCAGCCACATAGCATCTTTGCTGGCATCCCATTAACTGCTGTGGAGACGATTATTTCTTTATTGCTAAACCAAGTCTGTCAGTGGCTTGGGGCATTTCTATGAAAAATGTAACAGAGGAATAATAATTCAAAACATGTCAGACCAGAAAGCCATGGCTCATCATATCAGACTCCTTCTGCCTGAAAATCAACCAGTTCAGATGGTTCAGAGTGGGTGAGCCAATGCCACAGATGCTCATGACTTCACCGAAGGCAGTGCATCCTTCCAGGAAAGCAGGATCCTCTTCTCATACAAGCTCCCTTACAAGTATAGAAACAGGGAAGAGCAAAGTAATTCTCAGAGTAGAAGCTACATCAGCAGAACTGACTCAGAAGCGAAATTTGCTTTTCAAAGTTTTCCAAAAGGCGTCAGCTGCTCCTGGGTGAAGTGATGCTAGCAGGCAGCGTCCAAGTTACTTTCCCACTGTGGGAACCAAACCCTTTAAAAACTGTTTTGACTGTAACCAAGGAATTAGAGAGATGGATGAAGCCAGCCGAAAGTGTGACAATCTCCTAAAGGCACACAGATGGTGAGCAGACACTGCAAACTGATTCACTTTGAGCGATCACTTTCCTGAAGCACATTTTGGACAGTTTTCAACCTCCCTGAGGACCTGAGGAAACCTGTAATTTCTCCAAGGCAAAATGAGGGGTGGGAAGGGAGAAGGAAAAAAAGCACGATTTTTCCTTGAAATGCACATTCACACGTAGTTACTTATTTATTTGCCCTTTGACATTGAGAGAAGCTCATCTCCAAGAATGATCACCCATGGCTCAGCCCAGATGGAGGTGGGCTACAAATTTCATTGTTAGCACTAACCATGAAAAGATTTTCCCATTTTACTAGAAACCACAATCTCCCATTGTTCCCATACTGTTCAAGTGATGTATAGCTTGGTAATTGTCCTGGAAGATAAGGGAAAGCCTCCTCTGTGGTTGCATTTGATATTGGCCTGATGTATGGGATTGCTCAGTGGAGGGTGTCTAGAGAGAGCATGGAATATGCTTCTCTGCCTCTTCTTGCTGGGGAAACTCTGCTGGTGGCAAGCAGGATCCTGAGGGTTGAAAATTGCTTTCCCACATCTAACACCCCTTTCATAGCAGCCTTAGTCAGTTTTTGGCATGAGGACTAGAATTAAAGAGTTGTTTATAGCTCCTCCAGAGCCTCCTCTGCAGTGCTACCACCCCTGTGGCACCCCTGCACCAGGGATTAAGTGGAGCTGCTGAGACAGCTCAAAAGGGTAGGAGTGAAATGGGGCATGGCAGGCAAACTCCTGCAACTGGAAGAGGGCAAAATCTTCTGGGAGGGAAACCTCTACCCACAGCAAGTGACAGAAGCCCCTTTTCTTGTGTCAGAGGAAGGGACAGAGGACAACCCCCTGACTGATTGACTATTAGAAACACTGGTTGCTGAAAATCCAGCTAACCAGATGAAGCCTGATACAGAAATCTTCCAGCTTGGTGCTATAGGGAAGAGATGGACTAGTCAGAATTTTCAGATAAAACTCAGTGGTGTCTATTTTTTCACTTTCCAGAGACGAAGGGGGGATGCTGTCATTAATTTGTGATAAGACTGTCCAAGCAGCCGGGACAAGCAGCCGCTAGATGGCATGTCCATCCTCACCCAAACTCGGCATCTCACAGCTGTGAAAGTCCAGGACACCCCACACAAGCACAGCAAAAGGATGATCTCTTATCTCAGATCTGCTCTAAGAAAACGCTGGCACTATTTGCAGTTATTTTGCATCGGGGATCTGAAATCTGATGAACATTCCTCTGTGATTTTAAAAGGATTTAAAAATAAGCTGCACACAGATTTTGCCAACTTGCTCCCACTGGTTTCAGTGAAGATGTACTAGGCCTGCAATGAGCATTTATGTGCAAAACAGCTCGTAAAAAGAAATATACAGTGCTTTGTTCTCCCACAGGAGGGCTAGTGAATTATTTGGGTAGAACCCACATGAAGTAAGACGTTATTGGTAGATACTATTTTCCAGATCCTCAGCTGCTGTTATGTGGTATACTCCCCTCATTTATACTAGCTGAGAGTCTAGTCTCTAGGTCTCCAGATCAGAATTAAGCAAGACACCAAGCAGTCTTTGGAGAAAGGAGCTTTTATTTGAGGGGACTGCCAAACACATTAGATTTGGACAACTTTCTCTCAGAGATTTAATCTCAGAGGAACTGGCAGAACAGAAAAGGCCCAGAAACAGGAGTGAATCAAGCACATTAGCAAATATATGCCATGAGCCACAGTGTTTTCCATGTAGCTGCAAATATCTGAAGTCTTTAAAGCAGAAATTTCCAGTGTAGCTTTAGTCACTGAAAAACTGGCTTGCACTATACATAAATTGAAAAAGAATCCAAACGTACAGATTTCCCTACCAAGTAGTTCTTATATACCGTAAAAAAAAATTGGGTTCCAGTGCAAAAAAGCTTAAATCACCTCCCTCTCCCTGAATTTTTTCCACTACAATATGAAGAAAGTTTAGAAGTACCCCTTGCCTTTTCTGTTTCTGCACAAGGGCAAAGACTGTGCTCTTATTTGGTGTTATTTCGAAAGCATCCCTTTAAAAAATACTATTTTATTAATTCAGTGAAGTAACACTTTACGTTTCTCTTGCATGCCTGTGAACTTCTCTAGCATTTATTAAAGGGTGAGTCAAACCAGCCCTAGCTCTCTGTGACAAAAATTAGATCAAATTAGACAATGAATATATTTCTTTCTCAAAGACCAACACTAACCAAAAATAAATATTTGAATTTCCTAAACACATTTAAAACTAATGGGTAGCACATAGCAAAGCTATACAGCCGGGAGGAGAGTCTCACATTTTGTGAGTTCTCTGTGTTGCTAATCATGGGGGAGTCCTGGTGCACCACTGAAACTCTGGGGTCCTTTATATGGTGCAAATAACAAATATTCGTCCCCAGGAGAGCGCTCCTGGAGATCCAGCCCCAGATTTGAGACTAAAGGGAGACACCAAGTGGAAGAAAGACTCATGACTAATTGCAAGATGCCAGCGGCCCTCAAGGATTTAATTCTTCTGTGTGGTGTGCTGCAGCTTTATGTGCCTAAGTAGGTGAAGCAGGGGTGCATTTGGGCACTTCACTGGCCATGTGGTCATTGAAACGTGCATCTGTGTGAGAAAAGAGAGAGAGAAAAGGCAGAAAAAAGATTCTTTCCAATGCATGATTTGAAATGGCTTAACATAGCAAGGAGGAACTTGGATGCCTTAATAAATGAAATTGAAGGGAATTAAGTCTCTAAATACTTTTGTGGATCTGAGCTTATGTAAGAGGTATTAGTGTCATAGGATTGTTTGTTCCACTTGCCTTGCTCCTTCAGGTAAATCATGCCAGTGCTGCACACAATTCCCTGGGAAAATCCCCAGCCTGCCAGTACCAGCTCCCAAATGCTCTCATTTACTTCAGCAGACTTTGAACTGGGTTCTCCTTACTCGGGTTTTCTGAGGTGTTTATGTTACTTGGACTCAAAAGGATGACTTCTCACCAGTCTCTGGAGCTGTGGGGTGTGGAAATAATACTGGCCAGTCAGGGGCATCTCTCCTGGCACACACTCCTCTCAGATCAATGGGGATCAGCAATGTTCATCCCTCTCAATCCAATGTAAAAGAAAGTTAAAAGAAATTTCAAGAGATAGATGAGTGTTTAAAAACATTTATTTTGTCTTCTATCAGATGAAGCTGGTCCAGGTCAACATGGGTGCCAGAAATGAACGATGTATGAGATCTGCCCAGGCGTGCCCATGTTTTCCTAGTGCCAAGTTTCTTCTTCATATTTTGAAAGACAAGGACAGATGCATTGAACTCTGCATTCACACTATGAACTTAGGAGGAAAGCAATCTTATCAGTACTCTGGCTCCTTCTTCCTACCATGCAGAAAAAAGCATATACTTCGCCAGGCAGCCCAGCCTCAGAAATACTGTTATGGAAAGATATTAAGCAAAACAGCTCAAATTTTGTAGGAGGGTACTAATCTCATAGTGCTTTGGCATTTTGTAACCTTACAGTGCAAACCTGCCCATAAAATCCAGAATATTACTTCGGTCTGTAAATACTAGATCAAAAGAAGTTTATAGGTGAAACTTATTGTGCTCCAGCAATCTGCCTTTAGAAACAAGATTGTACTTGGTTCCTGGAAGAGCAGTGGACATTCTTGTTGCTCTCTGAACAGGAGGCTGGGATTCAAAGTAACCCCAGTGAGCAACGAAGCCCTGCGCAGCCCCTTGCTCACTCCCCACCAACATGATCGGGGGGAGAACTGGAAAGGTAAAAGCTGGAAAACTCAGGGGTTTAGATAAAGACAGTTTAATTAAAAAAAAAAAAAGAAAAAAAAAAAGAAAAA